>CAUYRH010020178.1:0-13199 GCA_963574655.1 Perodicticus potto | reverse complement strand
GTACAATGTTAAATAAAGGGAAGAATAGACATTCTTGCTTTATTCCTGTTCTTAATGTTTTGTCATTAAAATATGATTCTGGAAGCTAATTTATAGTTGTTGTATGAAGGGTATAACCCAACTATAACACAAGAATATGGGGAAAGGGGCAAGGGTAGGGAGGGGAGAGGGAGGCTGGGGTGAAGGTAGGGTAATTGGTGGGGCCACACCTACAGTGCATCTTAGAAGTGTACAGGCGAACCTTACTAAATGCAGAATAAAAATGTCTTCATATAATAACTGAGAAAATGCCAGAAAGGCTATGTTAATGAGTTTGATGAAAATAGTTAAGATTGCATATGAAACCAGCACATTGTACCCCTTGATTGCACTATTGTACACAGCTATGATTTAATAATAAAGACAATAAAATAAAAAAAATAAAATAAATAAAGAACACATGGATCAACAAAGAATAAAAATACAGAATAATTTGATTTAAAAAAAATAAAATATGATTCTGGTTTTAAGATCTAATCATACATTTGTTACCTTGTTAAGGAAGTAGCCATCAATTTCTACACTCTTGAGTACTTTCATTACGAATAGGTGTTGAATTTTTTAAAAGGCTTTTTCATCATCTGTGGATATAGCCATGATTTTTCTCCTTAACTCTACTAATTTGGTATTATTCTACTACATTTTCTAAAACTGAACACAATTTGTATTCTTGCAATAAATCCTGCCTGGTCATAGTATATTACTTTCTTAATGTGGTGTTGGATTTTCTTTGTTACATTTTATGACAAGTCATCTTTACCATCCTCTCATCTTCATCAAAGTCTACTTCTCAGTTATTTTATTCAGACTCATGATTTTGCTTATTGTTGAGATAGAGTCTTACTGTCATCCTGGATAGAGTGCCATGGAGTCACTATAGCTCAGAGCAACATCAAACTCCAGGGTTCAAGTGATCCTCTTGCCTCAGCCTTCCAAGTAGCTGCGACTAAAGGCACTTGCAACAATGCCCAGGTAGTTTTTTCTTTTTGTTCAGTTTTTAGAAGACACAGGGTCTTGCTCTTGCTTGGGCTGGCCTTCAACTCCTGAGCTCAACCAATCCACCTGCTTCAGCCTTCCAGAGTGCTAGGATTACAGGCATGACTCACTTTTATCTTACATAGAGAAAGAATTCACGTCAGACATGATTTGGAGGTTTCTATGGTGTTTAACAAATGCCCTCTCAAGCTGGATTCAAACCCACTTCTGTTTTCAACAAGGAAGATGGAAAACAACTATGCCCATAGACCCAAGCTGATTCAGTTGACCCTGCCATCAGAGCCAGAAGTTGTTGTGGACATTTCATGCAGCGTATGTATTAAAGTGTTTTAAGGCCCTATACCCACCAACATCCAGCACAGCTGAGAGGGGTAACCAAAACTCTTAAGACCTTTATTAATTCATTTATCAGCCTTCTTTACTGTAGGCCAAGTCTCCTTTGATTCTGAGGGAGAAGTAAGAAATTCTGAGACCTTCAGATTTAGAGTTAAGGTCTCTGCATATGTAGTTTAAATGTCACCTTCATGGGGAAACTGTCCCTGACCACTCTATGAGTTCCTGCTATTCTCTATCCCTGAATCTTGTTTTTATCATTCAAGACACTTTAATTTAATTAAGTATAGTTAGTTGAGTAATTGTGCTCCCCCACATCCACCCCACTAAACTATACATTCCAGGAGGAAAAAGACCATGTCTGTTTTGTTTACTTCTGACCACCACATCCCTACACATCACATAGTGCCTAACAAGTAGTATATTTTCACTAATTATCTATTGAATGAGTGAATAATTCTGGGTAGGAAATAAAGGGCTGAACCGTAAACTTCTCCAGATGTAGAGTGCCTTGTCCTAAATCGAGGGTAGAATTGGCAAAGCTATTCCTCCGATCTTGAAACTCCTGGGAAAGCCAAGAGCTGGCCTAAGAGTTGAACACCCTTCCAGGCACTTCAGAGCCACCCTAGCAGGAGCTTATTTTCTTATGCCTTGGGATCTTGCAACACATTTCTGAGTTCTGAGAAGATTCTTCCCGGAAATTTTAAGTCCAATGCAAGTCAGAAGCTGCTTTGTTATATTTTTTTATTTTTTCTCCCTTTGAAAAAGGAAAAAGAAAAAATGTAATTATTTGAGTTTTAAAAGAAAACAATAAGATAACAGAAAGGGCAGAACTGTAGACCCTGGAATTCATTTTTGAGGGGAAAAAGAAAAGCATTTGACAACACCCATTCCAAGCTCTTTGCTTATGCGTCTGTGTATATGTTTGTGTGTGTGTGTGTGTGTGTGTGTTTATGGACTTACATGCAAGCTTCCCTACTCCTCAAATCTCCTTCAAAACCACTTTTAATGAATTCATGCAGACATAATCTAAGAAGCTGCAGACCATTTTCTTTCCTTCTCACTTACTGTGTAACTTGGGCTCAGATAATTTGGGAGAGTCTTTTTGAAGGAACATCTGGAACCCTGGAGGCTGGCCCATTAAAATCTCTCCCTCTATCTCTCTCTTTCTCTCCTCCCTCCCTCCTTCATCTCACTTTGAAGAGGCTGTTCTAGTTTGAAAATTTCTAACCCCCAATTTTTCACTCTGAAATATTTCACTCAGCACTTTGGAGTTATTTACAAATAAATCTGCCAGGCAAAATCTCATTGCTGGAAACCCACAGTGATTCAAGTCATCTGTGTAGGGGGATCTGGCATCCTGCAGAACATAACTGGCTCTAAGGAAAGCCTTTGTGGGGGGTGAATGTGGCTGGAAATGGCACATGGTGTCAGACAAGAGTCCCATAGAGTTGCATGTATTTCTCTTCCAGCTTTTCCCAAAAGTATAGGAATCTAAAGGAACCCTTGGAAGGAAGGAGAAAAGAAAATCATGCTTATTTTCCCAGTGTTATGAAATCAATAACTTGGGGGCAGGGAGAATTTGTCTATCTTTATATAAAAAAAGGACTGAGAAGGACTAAAAGCAGGGACCAAATTTCATGATGGTCACTTTGTCTTCTTCACTATCTACAATTTTACACAGTAAAGAGTTTTGTCCTTGGGTTCTAGAACCAACCAGCCATAGTAGAGGTGATTAATTCTGTGTCCCCCCCAAGCCAAGGCTCTTTCTTTCCAAAATCATTAGACTTCCTGAGAGACCCTGTCCTAGCACTGAGCAAGAAACACAGTGTGGCAAATTTGTAATGACCCAGTTATCACTCTTCCATGTACACATGCCCTACTGAAACTTAGAAAAACCCTCCTACAGTGAATGGTGCACAAACCCTATCCCTGATTTCAGCCATGTGAATTGCTTGGCCAATAAAAGCAACAGTGTACCAATTCCAAGCCTGGGTTTTGAGAAGCCATGTATGCTTCCACTGTCATTCTGCACACTTGGGCTGTCTACTGATCCGGGACAGAGGATCCTGGGAGGAGGACGAGAAATATGTGCAGTTGCACTGACCCGCTAAGGCCTAGGACGTTCAGCCAGACTCCAGCCACACCCCAGATGTAGAAGTGAGCCCAGCCTGAACCAGCTCAGTCCACAGCTGTGTGAGAGTCAGCGCTTACTGTTGTATGCCACTGAGAATTTGTGGTTACTTGCTCCACATCAAAAGTTAACTGATCACAGAGCTAAAAGTTAAAGCTCTTCAGAAGCTCTGGATGTGAATAACAATGCCTTATATTCATATAGCCTTCTGAGGTTTTCTAAATATTTTACACATTATATCTTTTTGAATTTTTATAATGGCCCTATGGCCATTGGATTGGAAAGGTCTTACTATTTCCATTTTCTAGCTGAGAATACTAAGGTGCAAAAAGTGAAATTTCCCTCAGCTAAAAAAGCTGAAGGAGGAAGAAAAGCCTCAATCTTCTCATTACTAGCTCAGTTTTCTTTTCCCCACTGGTAGTTGTCAATAAGGCAAAAAGACAAGCATGAATGCAGTTAGCCTCGCACCATCATAAGAGTGCACATAAAGAAAATCCGGGCGGGGAAAAAAACCTTTGGCTGCTTGTTTAACGCCCCAGACTCCTCCAGGGAAATAAATTCTGGAAAAGATGGGTGTAAGTGACTTTTCCAAAAAATAGAATTATGGGAGACAGAAAGAACAAGTCTCTGAGATCAAGAAGATTACATACACAGTGTGTGTGCAACTTATTGGTGGTTGCAGCATGTCAAGAGAACTGCTAGAAATCTGCCATGCATTATCTCATCAATCTGCATAATAACACCATGAAGAAGTCTGTAATATAACGTAATATAATGTTACATAAATATAACGTAACATAACAGACACAATCTCCAGAAATCAAGCAGTGGAACAACTTGCCAATGTTCACACAGCAAGGAAGGAGCATCAGGTAGAAGCCCAAATCTGTCTACTTTCTACATTGGAAATTCTGTCTTTGGTTGAGAAAAGATTCTGTCTTTTTGGAAAAGAAGTCAACCAAAAGGAGAAAAGAAAAGGAGAAGTAAGAAAGCTGGAGACGAGGAGTGGCTGGAGGCTGGAAGTTTTCTGGACATAATGACTTTCAAGGGCAACTACTTTTGCCCTAGGGTATCTCTTGCTCACACTGTTAGGAAGCCTGTGGCCACAGACCCTCCTCCCTGGGCACTGGACTCTGCACTACAGTCCCAAGAGCACAGCCCAGTACTTGCCTGCATCCCCTTTCTCTATGCTCTCTCTCTCTTGGCATGTGACAGCACTCGGGTGGCTTTTCTTCTGTAGAGATGTCACAATGTGAGACTCCACAGTGTGGTGTGAGGGGCCTAGTCCTCAAATTAACATCAAAAGGATCAAAACCCAGCCTGATCTAACAGCTGTGTTTCCTGGGTCACTGTCTTAACTTCTCCAGGGGATAATAGCAGTGTCTACCTCAGAGGATATGAGGGGAACTCAAGGAGATTCCTATGCAAATCCCTTGGTGGGTACCTGGGACATTCAAGTATTTAATAGAAGTTATTCACCTCCCAGGTTGCTTTACAGAAGGCCCAGCTTCCTATCTAGGAGGTCATGAGAGGGAAAGCACAGGTGGCCAGAAGGTGTGCTGGGTGGGGCCCAGAGCCACCCCATCTAAATCCAGCCTGGGCCACGCTGCCTGCTGCATTTCCTGACCATCCCCCACTCCCAGCAGAGACTCTCAACTTCTTGCCTATGCCTCAGAGCCTAAGGTATCACCATCCCCCTACCCAGGGTGCTGGGTTCCATGATCTGGTGCTAACTGAGGGCTCAGTTTCCAAGAAGCAGTCTGCATCTCTGCAGCCTCCCATGCATTGACAATGAGGGGGATAGAGAGCGCTGCTCTGGCCCCCAAAGGATATCGGCAGAATGGTCTTTAGTTAACAAGGAAATCGCTTGCCCCTGTTGGTCCCTCATGTCCAAAATGGACTCTTCTAATGGCTTCATCCTGTGACTGGTGAAGGCAGATGAGGCCTCTTATATATCTCCCAACTGGTGCCCGAAGACACCAGCTGGCTCCTGATGGCATTCATATCTTAACATCTGTGTCACTTGTTTGAGAAAGGAAGAGGAGAGTGAGATAGGAGATCAGAGAATAGGGGAAAAGAACAGACAGGAGCTCCCCTCCCTGCCCCTGCCCCCGAAATGGCCCCATCTCTCTTTTGAGGCTGTGACGAGGAGATAAAACAGGAGGTTCAGTGACCGTGGTGACAATAGTGAGTGAAAAGTGGGGTGAGGCTCCTGTGGGCAGATGCTGTGGTTGGAGATCCCCTGAGTCTGCTGCTGCCTGCACTGAGGCCCAGGACCTGCTTCCTGCCCTCTACGGATCTCCCCAGCCCCTGGCCTGTGCAGAGCTGACTGGAAACCAGCAGGGTGTCTCTACCCTCTGTGTCTGGGGCTCACTGCTCCTTTTCTCAAGAGGTGTGGAAAGTAAGTCTTATCTTTCTGCCTGGGTAGAAGTTTCCTTCAACCTGCACAAACGAGCCAAAAATGGACTTCAAAACATTTTGGGAAGGGGAGGGAGAGGGTGGGGGGAGAGAGGATAAAGGGTGAGATCACGTTTGAGGTCCATCTTTGAAGGGTCAGGAGAAAACTACTAAATTCAAAACACAAATGTTCTCACACAGTAAATGAGAAAATCTCAAGAATGTTATGTTGAATAGGCAGATAGAATTATCTTAGATTGTATATGAAGCCCGCACACTGTACTCCATGATTGAACTAATGTACACAGTTATGATTCAATAAAAAAAAAAGAACAATAGTAATGCCATAGCAATAATAATGATAATGGCTGTTGCACTGTCTGAGCCCCCTGTGCAGCCTCTTCCTCACCCCATCCACCATCTCATGGGATTCTCAGCTCCTTAGTGCGGCTCACGCACTCTGACCCCAGCTTTGCTCTCCTGCCTCCTCCCCCTCTGTTCTTGCCCACTCTCCAGCCTGCACGCTCTACCGTGTGCTCTGCCTGCAGGGTCTACTCCCCCACACACACCACTGATAGAGCTAGATGTTTGTCTCCTCTAGATCTTAGGCTGAAATCTGATCCCTAATTTGGAGGTGGAACCAAATAAGAGGTGACTAGGTCACAGAGGCAGATCCCTCAAAAAGAGCCTGTGTTGTTCCCCCCTCCTTGGTGATGAGTCGATTCTCAGTCTATTAGCTCAATCAAGATCTGGTTGCTAAAAAGATCCTGGCACACTGACCACCCTCTCTCTTGCTACCTCTCTCACCATGAGACTTGCCTGCTCTCTCTTGCCTTTCCTATGAGGAAAAGCTTCTTGAGGCCCTCATCAGAAGTTGGATGGTGGTGACTTCTTGTACACTCTGCAGAACCACAGGCCAAATAAGCCTCTTTTGTTTATAAATTGCCCAGCCTCAGGAATTCCTTCATAACAATGTGGCACAGCCTGGGACAGTCATCCTCTTCTTATACTTAAGATCTAGCTCACATGCTCCCCAGTCTGCGAAGTAATTAACACTCCCCTGGGCAGAGCAGGCTCATTGCTACTTCACGCATGCTTCTCAGAGAGGACTAATGGCAATTCATTACACACAGCTGCCTCTTGCTAGACCATGAGCTGCTTGTGTGTGTGTGCGCGCGCGTGCGTGTGCATGTGCATGTCAGGGGTGCGGGTTCTTGGGCATGTTTGATTCCCCAGTACCTCAAAGAGTGCCAGCCTGTGAAGGTGCTCCATGAACATTTGTGATGGAATGAACACTGTCAGGACACTCTCTCCCAATGCCTTGACCATGTGAGTTCAGAGAAATGAGGACACAGCAGCACAGGGTGTGGCTGAGGAAGAATGGGACTCATACACATGAAAAGTAGAAGGGAGACCCCGTCAAGAAGAACAACGTGAAACACATGCCAAGTTATAGAGATCACATGTTGTGGTGTCAGGAGGTCTGACTCCACGCAGACACGTCAGTTCTTTAAATCTCTTAAATCAGGAATTCCTTTCTTCTTAAGATGACCCCATTTTTAAATTTCAAATCAACTTGGACAGGTGTAACTTAATTAAGTGCACCCTTCAGGTGTACAAATTGATACGTATTACACCACCACGACTTGGAGATTATTCATGCTTTCTTAGAATTTCATATCAATAAAATCATTACAGCATGGTCACTTTCATGTCTGGCTTCTTCCTGCTTACATAATAATTTTGAATGTCCTCCTGGTTGCTTATATCAACACTTTGTCGCTTTTCATTGCCGAGTAGTACCTCAGTCTATGGATGCACAATAGGTCAATTTATTGGTCTTCTCAGCTATTGTTAGACATCTGGGTTTTCTCCAGTTTGAGGTTATTATAAGTAAGATTTTTATAAACATTCATGTAAAAGTTTTTATCTGAACATGTTTTAGTTTTCTTGGGTAAATACCTGAGTGAAATTACAGAGGCATGAAGTATGTTTAACTTTATAAGAAACTTTCAAACTATTTCCTATAGTGGTTGTACTATTTTACATTATCACCAGTGATGGATGAGTTCCCATTGCTCCACATCTTCACCAGCTAGTGAAGGTCGTCACCAGCACTTTATATTAACAGGTTGTTTTTATTTTTAATGTAAGCAACTCTGACAAGCATGTAGTGGTAGCTCATTGTGGATCTAATTTGCACTTCCCTGATGCCTAGTGAAGCTGAGCATCTTCATGTGGCCATTCCTATGTATTCCTTTCTATAACGTCTTTTCAAATCATTTGTCCATTTTTAAAATAAGCTTATTAATTTTAAAGTTAAAATAATTTTAAAATACTATTAGGTTTATTAAAAAAGTTTCCAATACATCCCACACCCAGTTTCTCCTATTGTTACATTAATATGGTACATTTGTCAGAACCAAGATAACGATATTGCTGCATTATTATTACCTAAAGGTCATACTTTATTCAGATTTCTTTAATTTTACCTGATGTCTTTTTATTGTTGTCATTCCAAAATCTCATGTACCCTCAGGCTGTGAAAGTTTCTCAGTCTCTCCTTGTTGTTGATGACCTTGACAGTTTTGAGAAGTAATGGCCAGAATGTTCTTCAGTTTGAGTTTGTCTGATATTTTTCTCCTTAATGACTTGGATTATGGATTTGGGGGAGGAAGATGAGAGATGCAAAGTGCCATTCTTATCACATTGTGTCAAGGGCACATTTGTTGATTGTGGTCACCTGGCTGAGGTAATGTCTGTCAGGTTTCTCCACTACAAAGTCTCTCTCTGCCCTTCATTTCCATACCATACTCTTTAGAAGGAAACCACTATGCGAACTTATAAAATAAGAACTTATATTCTACTTATTGATCCTGGGGAAAGTTACTACCCTGGGGAAAGTTACTAAAAGTTAATCATTTAGAACTCATTTGCATGGGAGAATTGCCTACACTCCCTTACTTATGTATCTATTTGAGGATTTATTTAAATCAATATGAACTCATAGATGTTTATTCTATATTCTGTTTATACTACACTATCACTTTACATATTTCATTGATCAGAATGTTCAGTTTGGGCCATCGGGAGCTCTTGCAACTGGTCCTTTTGTCTCTTTGACATACCCTTATTATTTTGTTTATTGAGCACTTTCTTATTTTCTGTAACTGCAAGGTGCTCCAGGCTCTTCTTGGGTATTGACTGCCTCAATCCTAGAATTCTAGAATAGCCATTTCTTCAAGGAGCTCTGGTTCTATTTAGAAAATGGTATTAGAGGGTGGTGTCTGTGGCTCAAAGGAGTAGGGTGCCAGCCCCATATACCAGAGGTAGCAGGTTCAAACCTGACCCCAGCCAAAAACTGCAAAAAAATAAAAAGAAAATGGTATTAGAAACCAAGATCTGGGTGTTGGGTGTGCTCACGGCTACTTGGTTGCAATCATTTTTAGACTTTCAGAAGACAGAGCTACGAACACATACATATCTATAGTTATTATATATTTATATATAATTATATACGTGTTATATGTAAATGATAGGTATGTTAACTACCTTTCTTCACTGACTAGTATTACATTATATTGATGCACTATAGTTTGTTCATGTGTTCACTTATCAAAAACATCTTAGTCGTTTTAGTTTTTGTCAATTATGAATAGAGCTGCTATAAACATTCTTACAGAGGTTTTGTGTGGATATAAGTTTTCAAATCATTTGGGTAAATACCTAGCAGTGCAACTGCTTGTTTGTCTTGAAAGAGTATTGCTTAAGTTTATAAATCCTCTTCTAAAGTCATTGTAGCATTCTGCATTCCTATCAGCAATAAATGAAAGTTCTTGTGCTATATCCTTGTGAGCAATCAGTACTGTCAGTTTGGGGAGTCTTAGCCACTCTAATATTTATGTGTTTGATATCTCATTGTTATTTAAATTAGCATTTCCTTAATGACAAATGATAAAGAAAACATCTTTTCATATGTTTAACATCTGTCATCGTTTTGGTGAGGTGTTCATTCAAATCTTTTGACCATTTTTTATTTGGGTGTTTTCTTCTTGCTATTAATTTGCAACAATTTATTCTGTGCTCATAGTATGATGAGTACAGAATATTTTTATCCTAGTCTTCTACTTGCCTTTTTATTTTCTAATTATTTCTTGCAAAGGACAATTTAATTTTTAATTAACCAATTTTCTTTTATTTTCCTGGTAACTATGTCTTATCTTTTTTTTAAGATTGCAAAGACTTTTCTGTTGTATATAAGTGTTTTATAAGTTTTGTATTTCACATTTAGGTCTATTATGTATTTCAGGTTAACATTTTGTATAGTGTGACCTAGGGGGAAATGGTCACTTTTCTATGTATACATGCAGTATTAGCATCATTTTTAAAAAATACTATTCTTTCTCCATTTAATTACCTTAGCATCTTTTTTGGAAAATGAAGCAACTGGATATGTTTGGGATAATTTCTGAACTCTCCTATTCTGTTTCACCGATTTATACACCTATTTCAGGCCAATGTCATACTAACTTGAATACAGTAAGTCTTAAAACAGGGTATCACAAATTTCCCAAAGTTATTCCACTTTCTCAAGATTGTTTACATTATGCAAGTACTTTGCCTTTTCTTATAAATTTTAGAATCAGCTTGTTGATGTCTATACAACATACTATTGGAATGCTGATTGGGATTAAAATGAATCTATAGATAAATATTTTTAAGAATTAACATCTTAAAAATACTAAGTATTTCAATCCATAAATATAACAATTTTTCATTAGTTTCATTTTTTTATTTCTCTCAGCTGTGTCCTTTAATTTCATCATATACATTTTCATAAAGTTTGCTCTTAGATATTATATGTTTGTGGATATTATTGTAAATAGACTATTTCAATTTCATTGTTCAAACATTTATAGTTAATAAACAGAAATACAATAACTTTCTATATTCATCTGACACACCACAAAACTTAATTAGTTCTAGTAGATAATTTGTAGCCTCTTTTGAGTTTTTCTACATACACAATCATGTTGTTTACAAAAAATATATATTTTTAGCTTAGCAATATGAATGTCTTTCTTTTTTTGCATTTTTATTATTTTGTTAAAATAAATTAGTTTTTAAGAATTTAATTAGAAAAAATGTGAGCAAGTTTTCTTATAATTGGTGTCTCAGTAGCAGACAAAAATGTGGCACGTTGAATGCCATATCTAGAATCCAGATGGCATTGAAGTCTCAGCGGCACTGCCTAGAAGTTATAGGTTTGGAGATTCATTTATGTGCCAGATTTACCAACAGACACTTATAGTGCAGTGGCAAGCATTGCAAGATCCCAAGGCCCTGGATCAGGGAACGTAGAGATTCCAAAGTGAAGCACTTCCATTCTCGTTCTCCTCTCCTTTGCTTTCTTCATTCCTCACTGTTCTCTTGCCAGCCCACCTGCCTCCTTTTCTCTCACTATCTCTCCCTATTTCTATTCTTCCTTTCCTCCCCCTTCTTCTTTTTTCCTTTCTATTCTTCTTTATGCTTCTCTCTCTTTGGTTTTCCCAGACAACCATTCTCTAATTCTCCGCATCCTCAGCTCTTCATACCCTACTGTGCAGAATATCATCATCATCATTTCTGTCTCCACAGCTGGTTTCTTTCTTTTTTACTACCACACTCAGGAACTGTCCAATCTTTACTGTCATAACGGTTTCTCCATTGCTCTCACCCAAGCACTTCTGGCAGTGTTTCAATGGCTGGATAAGCTGTAGAAATTTTTCCTATTCTTCCACAAACCTTTCATAGGTTTATGTCCCACTAATGTGAACCTAATGAATCTAAAATTCTGTTCTCTCACTCTTTAAAATCATACCATTTTAAGCACATCAAAAAGTGGTTCTCAACATTTACAGACCATAAGAAATCCATTATGTCTTGGAATAGAGCCCATAAATCCACTTATTTAATAAGTACCACCCAATCCAAGTGATTTTGATACAAATTGAGGATGGAACAAGTGATACGGGAAATGCTAGGGGAGGAAGGTGAGATGGGTGCCCTTTTCAATCTGCTACACAACAAGCTCTGAGGACCAGTATCTGGCACATTCTACCTAGCAGATGGCCCAGATTACTTAATCAAGCATCAGAACTTCATATGGAAAATGGAGCTCATAATAGCTACCTTATATATTTCATGGACTTATAATGAGACTTCAATGAGTTATGAAAGGTGCTCGAAAAAATGAACTATTGAATAAGTGTAATAATAACATACAAATTTCAAAGCACACAATAACTTTGAAATTTCCTCTATTACTTGGAAAAAGCTTTTGAGGCTTCTATACATTCTGAAGAAAGTCAAACTGGCCTTGCATGCCTCTTAATATTGCCTGTAGGCCATATTGATTCTTCTCAAACTAATGTACATACATACTAATTACTGGGGGTCTTGAAAACAGCAGATTTGAAGATGTGGGCTGTGTCCTAAGATTCTACAGTTCCAATAAGTTCCTGGGTGATGCTGATGATGTAGGTTAATGACCCAGACTTAGACTAGTGAAGGGATTTATACTTTTAGCTAGAGAATTAGTGAAGAATAAAGTGATTTGACAATAAGCTGGTGTGACTCAATTTGGCTCTTGGCAGAAGGTGGAAAACAACAAAAGAACAGAGTTCAGGTTGTCCCTAAAATCCCAGTCTTGAGGGATGCACAACATTGTTGTCAGGACAGAAGGGCCTGAATATTAACTCCCTGATTTGTGAAAAGTTGATAATTCCAAAAATTACATTACAACAAAGATATCTGTACCAGATGTTTATTGCAGCCCAATTCACAATTGCTAAGTCATGGAAGAAGCCCAAGAGCCCATCGATCCACGAATGGATTAATAAACTGTGGTACATGTATACCATGGAATATTATGCAGCCTTAAATAAAGATGGTGACTTTTCCTCTTTCATTTTACATGGGTGGAGTTGGAACATGTTCTCCTTAGCAAAGTATCTCTAGAATGGAAGAAAAAGTATCCAATGTATACACCCCTAATATGAAGCAAATTTATATCTTTCAAGTGAAGGCTACAACCCAATTGTTGCACAAGAAGATGGGGAAAGGGGAGAGGGAGAGATGGGGAGGGAGAGGGTCAGGGGAGACAGGATAAAGGGTGAGATCACACTTGTGGTGCATATTTGAAGGGTCAGGAGAAAACTTCTAAATATGGATCAAAAATGTTTTCACATAGTAAATGAGAAAATCTCATGAATGTTATGCCAATCAGGTTGATAAAAATATCTCAGATTGTATGTGAAAC
>CAUYRH010020174.1:0-13286 GCA_963574655.1 Perodicticus potto | reverse complement strand
TCTCTCTCCCCACTTGAAATCTCTCCCTCTACCAGGAGCTTTGGTGTTTTCTGTATTCTTTTCTGTAAATCAATTCTGTCTTACCACGGAGGGGTGGGGGTGGGGAAATAATGTAATGAAGAATAATAAAATACATGTATTAAAAAAAAAAAGAAAGAAAGAAATGACCTCCGTCTTGGACCATGGGTTCAAAACAGAAACAAGATTTAGGGACACTGTATTCTTTGATGCAATGGAACCCTCTCTGTGTCTTTGGAAGTTTGGATTGCTTGGTGAGTCCTGCCTGTTGACATTGATGTGCCCTAATTTTGTCCATGCTGCCTTAGGCATCAGTGCATCAGGCTCATTGCAGCTGCTATCCTCAGGCAGGCATTCATGTTTCTTCTTTAGAGACTTTGCATCACTCTTCCTGATGCTTTGATTGCTTTCTCACTAGGCTGGTGCAACTGTGAGTCACTCATTTGCACATGGAAGCTCACATCATCTTTAGGCATTGTGGCTGGCTTTTCTTTCCAAAACCACAGTTGTGTTCATGTATGTAACAATAAGCTTGGATGGCACTTCTCCTCACCAATGATGGTGCTACTTCACCCTAGATAGAAAAGCCAGGAGAAAATGTGACTGTTTAAGAGGGCAGCAACTAGATGACTAAGGCCAAATGCGTTGCCCAACCAACAGCGTTTCTAGCATTCTGGCATTTGAAAAGCTTTTGAGAGGAAACTACAAATGTCAGAATGATATTTAAGGGTCAGGTCAATTCAGAAGAGCTGTTTTTCTAGCTTTCCCATACCCTTTGTGAGGGGAGAACAACAACATAAATTAACAATAAATAACAAAACAATAGGGGAAACAATAACAAGCCAACCTCCTAAGTCCTTCAAGCTAACAGGACAAGCAAAAAGAAAAGACTTCTCTATACCACAACTTGACATAAATTTGACAAATAAGATTAAAGCTTGCCTAATGAAGCTGAGCCTTATGGATTTACAGGGGATTCAAAGGGGATTAATATTCACTTGTCCTTTTTCTCAAGACAGTGGGTGTTCCCAGATTGAAGTAGCACATTGTCGATCACCAAACCAATGTGATGGAAGTGAACCATTGTGTAGAAGTGTGTCATTTCATACCATGCTGTAGTTTAGACACTGTTTGGTTGTCTTCATCAAAACTCAGTTGAAATTTGAACCCCAATGTAGTCTGTTGAAAGGTGGAGTCTTGTGGGAGGTGGTGAGTCATGAGAGCAGGTTCCTCAGAAATGTCTTGATCCCAGTCTTGTGGTAGCGAGTCTACCTCTGGTGAGGTGAGATTAGTTCCCATGAGACTGGATTAGTTATTGAGAGAGAGGGTGCTGTAAAGCCCGGACACTCCCTGAGATTTCTCTCTTCACATGTGTCCATTTCCCCTTTGACCTTCTCCTCCATGTTTAGAAGGCAGCGTGGAAGCTCTCTCCAGAAATAGGGTCATATACTTGAACTTCCCATGGTTCCTTTAGAACCATGCGCTAAACAAACCCCTTTCTTTCTAAAGTACCCAGTCTCAGGTGTTCTGTGATAGCAACACATCATGGATGAAGACATACTGCTGTTGAAGCAGCAGACATTACTGTGTGATTAAAGTTATACTATAAGACAGAAATGCAAGTCCCAAACAAATGTCGCTTACATGGGACAAGTGGATCAGGGTTTCATGGTAACCTCACTTACATGGGACAGGTGGATCAGGGTTTCACCGTAACCTCACTTACACGGACAGGTGGATCAGGGTTTCACCATAACCTCACTTACATGGGACAGGTGGATCAGGGTTTCACTGTAACCTCACTTACTTGGACAGGTGGATTGGGGTTTCACCGTAACCTCACTTACACGGACAGGTGGATCAGGGTTTCACCGTAACCTCACTTACATGGACAGGTGGATCAGGGGTTCACTGTAACCTCACTTACACGAACAGGTGGGTCAGGGTTTCACTGTAATCTCACTTAAATGGGACAAGTCGATCATGGTTTCACTGTAGCCAAGTTTACACATTTCTTATATTAGTGCAAAAATCTTATGTTTTGTTCTCGTTGGTTGTAGAGGATGCCAAGAGCCAGACGACCCCTGAGCAAGATGATTTGCAGCTGGGAGACAGACCTTCGGGCAATTGGTCTGCAGGTGCTTCTTGTGGAAAAAGAACCCTAGCCCATGGCAATCCTTAGGCACATAGTCATTGTCTAATACTTCCCTCACCTGTCTTGTACTGTCTCACTAAAAGGCGACTTCAGAGGTTGCTCAGGGCTACCCTGCAATCAAGGTTAGCCCGCCTCCTGCAAGCTTGTACTTCTAATCCATGTCACGCCTGGTTCCTTCCTACAGTGAATGAGACCAGGGCCTTAGGGGCTGCGACAGTTAGTGAAGTCATGCAATTTTCTTAATGCTTTTCCTTTAAAATATGTTAATACATTTGAGAGTGTATTTCTTAGAAATGAAAATTGCTTATTCAGAAAACTTTCCAGATACGTCTGAGAATCAACATTAAAGGAACAAAGCTGTGTGGAACTTTGGAACTAGCTATTTTAGCCATCAAATGCAATCATGCTGGGGTCATTGTCACATTTTTTAGTGTGTATGTGAACACAACTACAAGGGTAAGTGGTCTCTTGGCTGAAAAATTAGTATGCATTATTTCTAAACTGCAGAATATTTATAAGCAACCTACATGTCTGGCTGATATCAAGATGTTGACAGGACAGAACTGTTGCATTTATGGTGAATTTAAATTTGTGACTAATGTTTCTCAAGCAGGAGACCACAGCTTGTCAATGAGGACCACTGCCCACATACCTATCTTCTCCCTACAGTGATAACTGGCTTTTAAACACCAGCATCTTTGCCTGCATCTCCTATTCTTACTTTGTGTGGGTTGTCCTGGGAGATCTGGTGAAGGTCACAAATTCACATCCCCCACAGAGTCATCAAGTAGTGTACAGAGTAAAAGCCCTTGTCGCTGGCACCTTCTACCTTCGTGCCCCTACCTGAAGAAGCGTGTCCTTGTTCACAAAAAAAATTAGAGGAGCTGCGTAGGTAAATCATTACGAAACACTCCTGAAAGACTAGTTAATTGACTATTTCTTTTGTTGGGGGTCAGGGGTGTTTGCTGTAATCTTAAGAAACAGCAAATACAGAATACATTTTTTCTCTGGATGTACTGTTTAAGACATTCACTTATTACCTATTTGAGTGAATATTATGATCAGACACAGGAACCCATTGCATCTCTGTCACTTTGGCAAGCCGTATCCACCCTTGTGTGGCCACCATTTGGAATTTCCCCACATTGAAACAACGCAGAGAAGCCTTACCGCACATCTTAAAAGGCAAACTCCGTCACGTTGCCCAGATGTTCCCTCACAGGGCTGAGGGCTGAGAAGGAGTATAAGAATATTAAATCATAAAGGGCGGTGCCTGTGGCTCAAGGAGTAGGGGCACCAGCCCCATATGCTAGAGGTGGTGGGTTCAAACCCAGTCCTGGCCAAAAACTGCAACAAGAATAACAAAAAGAATATTAAATCATAAATAATGGAAATGAAAGATTATCCCATTGTTTTCTAGCAATGAAAGAGGCCATATAAAACTAGACTAGTTGCCTTAATCCTTGTTAGAACACACCAGAGGAATTGGTTGTGCAACCAAAAGGCAGGAGCATCTTCCTAATTCGCTAGGCCAAGTCCTTGAGTGTCAGCACAATGGGGTTGAGAGCTTTAGGGAGGTACTGGATATGCAAAAGAAATGTGCCATTTTGAAAAGTTCTATATGGATTTGGGATTCTGGTGTCTTGAAAATGGTGTGAAATGAAATATTTTCATATAATATCACAACTATGTGTATCTAAGCCTATTGTTACTGTATTTATGCTATTTATTGTGTGAATGTATTTTGATTTAATGTCAGATTAGCATTCACTGATTGTTGAAAATCTTTGAATAATCCAGTCCTTCTCAAAGAGGTGAAGAACCAGTTTTTGAAAAATGTTCCTCTTTGCTGGATTGACGTGTGGTCTTTCTGCATGTGACTAATAATCACCTGGGTTCAGCAGCATCCAGACCAGTCTGTGATCCTTCCAGGGAGGCGCCCACAGAAGATGTGCTGTGGCACACTCAGAGGTTGCACTCTGATGTTACAAGGTCAAATTCTAAATGTGTTTTCTGTTCAGTTGTGTAATTTGTTGTAAATCAGCAGCAAGTAGCTGTCTAACTGGCAGTGAGGCAGAGAGCACTCCAGTAGCACTGCACAGCATATCACCTGCTTCATCTCCAGCTTTCTCGGGAATCCCAGCCAGGTGTGTGGGAATAAGATCCAGCAGAGACTGGCGAACTACAGTACAAATGCCGTTTATAGGAGATGCCTTCAATTTCCCCACCCCCCAAAAAACCCTCAGAAATGCTAAGTTTTCATATGAAATCTTCTCATTGCTCATTTGTTATCACCTATCTATTAATTTAAACTATTTCAAAATTTAGTATCAGCTAGTACAAGAGAGGGAAAGAAAATAATACACCAATAGGCAGCGTGGGTGTGACTTCTAAAAACTCTCTTGAGGTTTCTAGAAATGAAACAGTTCCCAGAAAGTTCTGTGAAATGCTGGAATGCAAATTTCCTTAAAGACAATTCAATACACGAACAGGGAAATGTATAATGAAATAAATAGTGGAATTTATAGGTATCCTTAAAATATACTAGATTCAAATAAATGTCAGTGTTACAGCTGAGAGGCAGTTTCCGTCTGGGCACCTACAACCTTGGGTAATGATTCTCCTTTTCCTGCAGGGTTCATTAGAGGAATTTTCTAAGCAGCATGATGTTAGTTTTGTGAGAACATCCTCAAAGCACTGAACCCATCCCTTGAAATGCAGAGTTCTTTTTGTTAAAAATTTCCAAAAGGCTTTAAATGTATTGATTATGTAAGATATTTTATGTTAGAATCAACGTGAGAATGCACAGTTTTGAGGACCTTGCTAGGAGATAAATAGCTACTGAATCAATCCTGTTATTTCAGTTATAGTTTGAAATAAATTTGTTAGGAATACATGAGTCACAGTACTCTGAGAAACGATGGTACCTGGTTTATTGGGGAAATTTCCTTATACTAAAAACTGGTGCAGAAACTTTTAACAGATGTGCTTCCATTTCTCTCCAGGACTCAGCTAAAGGCTGGCGTTGCACTTGCCTGTGTGGCCACAGTGACTAATTTAGAGAGGACAAGTCTGTGAGTGGAGGCGCTGGACTAATGGCTGTGGGCGTTGTAAATACACACTTCGTATCCTTCCTAATGTACCTCTTGTAGGCATGCCACCAGTCCATCCCGGCCTCCTGAGCACAGTACAAAGACTTTGTTGCATCTGAAATAGGAGTGAAAGTAAATATTGGAGGTGCCAGGAGTGATCTGGGGAATGTGAAATAAGTGTCCCTGAGTGGTGAGCACCCATGGTGGGCAGCTGGCCTGTAACATCTACTCAGCCCCGAGTAAATGAATGTGTGGAGATTGCCTTCCAGACCAGGGGAGCCTACACTGACATTAACCCCACAGGCTGCAGATGGGGCAGAGAGCGTCCACAAAGGTCAGCATGGGAGCACGATTTATCACAGCAGGCCATTATCAGAGTTTCCTTGCACTGTGAAGAAGTTTCAGCAGGGAAGTCAGGAATTCAGTCATGAAAGACCAGGAAGCCCATCAGAGGTGCAGCTTGGGGCTATTTACAGTGGTGGGCAGCTAGAGCTCAACCCCTCCGGGTGCTCTGGGAACCTCAGGGTTATCCCACTTGAGGGTGAGAAGCTGGGCTACCTGTCCACACCATGGCTGCAAAGCCCTCAAGCAAAGGAACACAGGTCCTGGCAGAAAACTGGAAGTAGGGGTGGGGGAGGCGGCAGTGTCTTCGAGGGCAAGGGATCAAGTGTAGCACCAGCAGCATCAGTTACGCAACCTCCAGAGTCCCTGAAGCTACCGGTGCCCCCAAGGCACGTGGGAATCTGAACAAGGCTCACCCTGCACACTTAAGAAATTTCAAATAGCTTCTCTCTGTATTTTATACTTGCAAATTTCTGGATATGCTCATGGAAATGGACTTTTCTGCTCTCTTGTCCCCCTCCATTTTTAAATTTCACATTTCTAATTTTCTGGTCCCTTCTTGTTTAGTTAGTTGATCACTGTCTGAAGAGCAAGGTGAAGCAGGAACAAAGGTGGCACTTCAGGTCTCACTTGGAGATCGAAAGCCCAGGCCTGTCCCCAGCTGGGCTCTGCCACCCCGCCGCATGATGAGGGAAAGACTTTACTGATCATAAGCAGAGTCACCCTGCGTGCAGGCATGTTTATGCCAGGCCCTTGAATTAATTCTCCCAATTGCTATAGTAACCACCTTTTTGCTCTTGGAGTGCCACACCCCATATCCTTTGAACATATTGGACTGTAGCAAAGGCAGATGATAACAGTAATGGCTAATATTTATTGAGAGTTTATGAGCGCCCCCTGGGGTGCTGCTTTAAGTCTTCTCTGTGTTTTAATTCATTTAATCCATGCATTGACCTTCCAAAGTTAGGCCTTATTATTCCCTTTATTTTACAGACCAGGAAACTCAGGCACTCAGGGGTTAGGAAACTTGCCTGCACCCCACAGAGCTAACATGCCAGAGTCTAGATTTGAACTCACGCCTCTGTCTTCAGGGACAACCACTGCGCCATCATGCTGCCAGCTGCCCCCTGCTCCGCCGAATCGCTAGCTGATGAGGAGAGAAATTGCAAATATGATTTTGTTGGCTATAAGGCACAAAGGTCTGCTGGCAACTGGAACATGCTGATGTCACTGCACTCTCGGTGTTTAATATTAGAGAGAACATCACATTTGCAGACATATCCTCAGCCGGCAATTTGCCCAGAAAATAGGGAGCAGATTTCTGGACTTGAGAGTGGAGATGGGAAAGAGCTGCTCTCATTTGGAAGGTGAGGCTCAGGGAACGAGTCCAGAGCCCTGTGAAACGGAACACCTTCTCACACTGTGGTTTTGGTTGAGCAGGCATCCTGGGATGGAAGGTCAAGAGGGGCAGGGGGGATCCTGATCCTACATTTTTGTTTTCCTTTCACTCAGAGAGCAGTCCAGCTGTGGGAGTCTGGATGGTTTGTATTTTGGAGCAACTTGGGCAGCATTTAAATAAAAGAGTTGCACAAGTCCAAATGGGAAGGGATTCTGGGCCTACGTGATAAAGCAATCTTCTTCAAGTCTTTGGTGTGTTGTGAAGATTTCTGCACATTTTTGCCCTCAAAATATAAAGATCAGTTTTAAGAAGAGGAAACATGATTGATGAAGCATCATCATATGACCAAGAGTCCACACCATAGATGAGAGGTTTCTCTTCTTGCAATGATTTCCAAACAAGGTCAAGTTTATCCTCAAAATCCTTAAAGTCAGCCCTTCACAGACCTTCCTTCCACTCTCCTAAATATTGGAGTTTCAGTCTGGTTCTTTGTCATCCCCACCCCCTGGCTGCCCTTCCTCTCCTTCCTCATTTCTGAGCAATGTCTGGCTGGTAAAATTGGGAGAGTCTTTTCTGTTCCTTTCCCCTTCAGGCAAAATGTTTGTCCTGGAACATGTAAGACTTAAAGAGTTGATTTTTAGTTTTCTGAAAATAAAGTTCTCTCAGCTTCCCTACAGTCTCACAGTTAGCGTGCTGGCCGAGCAGCGATGCCTCTGGGACACCCATGTCTACATCCCGCCCCAAGCTTCCGAGATTTTGGTGCATTTACTTTCTGTTGGATGATACAGAGTTAACTTAAGGATTTCTGCTCCCATACACTGAGCCAAACCCCGAATAAAGGGAGGTGCAGCACAATATTGTGCTCCCGAGCCTTTGACCTTCACCTGGGATGCACCCTCCTCAGTCTGTGTGGCTCTTGCAGAGTGGGGCTTCTCTGAGCGGCTGCATTTTCAGACTCAGAACATTTTCCAGTTTAAGTCAACACTATACAGCGGTGGCACTGGAGTGATTTGCTCTAAATTCACTATTAACATGCAAGGCAGCTGCAGGAAATTAGACAACTGCAAAGCTGCTCCAAAAATGTTCTGAGGCTGATATCTGGAATGTTTGATCCAGAAACAAAGGGAAATCATAATCTTTTTGGCTATTGTATTACTAACAAAGATTTTTGCTTTTCTTAATAATTGTTTTTAGTTCAAGTTATTTTTACTCCAGGGACACTGGTGCTGGCCAGTAATTTGGGATTGCTAATAAGATCCCTGTTCACAGGTTGGATTACACAGCCAGGATCAGTAAAGACTTCAAAACTGTGTCCCTTCAAGCCAGGGTGGAATAACCAAGAAAAAAATGAAATCTTCTCATCTGTAAAATGGGACAAATAAGGAACAAAATATGAATGCATGAAATGAATTTATGTTGTATGATTCCAAAACACAAAAGTTACGTGATCTTTGATCTAAACCCACAACCAGATATTCTGGTGCAGCTCAGTGTATTTGGCACTTAAACACAATGACCTTTCTGAAGGAATGCATGTGTTGTGAAGTTCAGACCTGACTCCAGCTTTACAGAGTTTGAAGTTTTTAAACCAACCTTAAATCTTGTATGGTGCCAGTTTTGAATCCCTATGTTTCAAAAATGCTTGACAAAATGCCAGTGGGTTCTGGGGAAGGAGCAGCACCAGATCAGATGGGCATGGTTGGACCCACCAATGGGCTTCTGGACGGCCCATTTCTCTTTTGCTTCATTTTCCTTCTGCTTTCTCTCCACGCTCCCCAAACATGCACCAGATGTATTATCCCAGCATGCAGGCTTTGCTCTGATTTGGGACTTTTACTCATCTTATCTCTACTTTCTAATCAAAAGATATCAAAAGTCATAAAAATCAGGTTAACGGCTTTTGTCCTAACATTCTACTCCAGGGGAAACTCTAGAGCTTTGCAGAGGCTAAGATACCTTGTACTAATCATTTCTTTGCATTAAGGGCTCTGAAAGAATAATAGTATCCCAATGGAACATGGCGGGAGGGTTACTTGGGTAGGGACCTGCAGAGGGTAGACTCGCCTCACTCATTTAAGAACTAACGCCACACCCAGAAACTCTGAGGCCCAGAGGGAATTGACGATGTCAAGCAGTCCAGCACTTTCTGGCAGCAGAGGCAGGAGGCTGTGGTGTAAGAACGGATGTCACCAAGGGAAGTCTGGGCGGCTAGGGACAATCCAAGGCCACCAAAAACCTGAAATTCAGAAACCAATCGGGAGTCAGAAAGGTAATGTGTTTCTAAGACTTATGTGGCTTTACTAAGAATTTTTCTAAACCGTCTTTAATGAGATTTTCAGGTGGGCTTATTAGTTTGTCTTTCACCTGTTGGTGTGTGTGTTTGTAGACCTTCTAGATGTTTGCTTTCCTACTTCCTACATCTCTAATGTGAAGAACTAACGTCCCCACTGGTAAGGATGGCATTTCCTATGAGGATGCTTGCTCATCTCATCCTAACACTGTGGGGCCTGGGGAAGAGGCCCACGCCCTGGGAGCACCACATTTAAAAGCCATAAATCAAGCTGGTACGCCCTTAAATGAAACAGATACCATCCTCCCACATTGACAGATATATCTTCATAATGATAAAATAGAAAAATATGCACAGATTGTGGTTTTTATGTGATGGGAAGTCAGCAAAAAGTCAAAGATGACTGAGCTTAATGGTCGCCATGGACATGCCAGTGATATTTAGATGGAAAATTAAACATGCACAATTCATAAATTATAAGGTATATTTCTTAAAATTTCCTTGTTTTTCTTTCACCAGAATCACTAATCCTATATTTTAGCATCAGGATTTTTATATGATTTGTGTTTTATAAAAAATTATGTTACAGGGAAACTGTCTTCAGCAGGTCTCAAATTCATTTCAGTTTCGAGAGTCTGCTGAGGCCACACATATGGATTTCCAATACTATTTGCCAAGTAATATTTAGATGAGAAATAAAGGATGACGTTTGTATGTCATGTTTAGATAACTGTAATTCTATCACATAGGATAGTTATTATCATAGACATTATTAAAATGTTTTGATTTTCTCATATAGATTATTATCCCTTATCAAAATGGCTGTTTCTTTCAGAGCAGTCCATGCAGTGAAGATATGTAGTTCTTGGGTTCTTCTCTCAAATTTCTCTGTGCTAGGATGTTATAAAGATTATAAAGAAAACCAGACACACTATCGCTGTTCAATTTATTTAAATCTCTCCTCAGGTAATACTTAGTGTCTATAAATTACTCACTGTAGAAGTTCATTTGGGGATTATTTGTACTTAAATCTTTCCTTTTATAATTGCAAATATTTTTGTCTTTGTTCTGATTGATTTTTTTTTTAATGGAAGGATTCTTTGTTACATAGTTCACATACACTTTCAATTTTGAGAAATATTCCACACTTTGTCTAAAGTTTTTCTAAAAATCAATCCTTTATAATGTAAAATAGCCAAACTTGGGTCTTGAATCTGTTTTTGTGAGCTCTTGCTAACATTCATAGCAACCACAATCCCTACCAAACAATGTGCATAGTGCAAATTCAAAATTAAAATGATTTTCTTCCAAAGATTATGATTCACTCTCAGTGACTAAGATGCTCTCTTTATTTAAGTATCTTCACTTTTCCCTTAACTCTTCTGATATATTTTGTATCTTGTCTAGATTAAATCTGATCTCTCTATCAGCATTCAGCCAGCATACTCCATGTAGCCAAGAGAAGTCATAAAGTTAAAATTGATAGAGTTTCATCAAGATGTTCCATTTTGGGACAAGTCCAGAAAATGTCATATACAATTTTGAATCATTCCAAAGACTGTCATTGCTGTTGGCCCTGCCGAGGCCATGTCTCATAGTAACAAATTCAAAACATGTGCCATGCAGGGCTTGAGGAATGCTTCTAGTTTTTAGCCAAATTTATGGCCTTACATCTTTTTCTTTACCAGCCATGTCAGCACCATTATCATAGATTTTCCCTGCACTATCTTTTAAATTGTTTAAATAAGGCTGACATTTAAGATTTAAATTTATACAAATTTAGTCAAATACTTTGAAAATATTTTTATAAAAGTAGTCGCAATTCTAGCATCTAATATAAAACCCATTGAATAGCATTTTTGGATGTACGATTTTGAGCCGTATAATTTTTTAACACTTACAAAATGCTCCTTAGTAGCTTCGTGTAACTGCTGTGAAGACTGCGTGAACTCATGTGCTCCTCTGGAACCAGTGCTCGGAAGACCAAGGAAGCCAAGACATGGACGCCTGCATGCCACATCCTGTGTGTCTGAGGAAGGGCTCCACAGACTAACGATGGATTTTTCCTCCAGCCACGTGCTGTTACTACTCAAATTCTTCTCACTCTGGAGTGGTGTGTGCTTCCGACTTTCGCAGCCATAGGATCCAAAAACTTTCATGGCATTTTGGGGGAGTCCCCTTTTGTTTCACATACTTAGGGGCAAGAGATGTATAGTTATCTGTACTAGCTGGCTCCAATCTGATTGCCAGAATTGTTCTGGCCAGGCCAGCTGGTTAGACAAATGACCCATGAGTTTCCCTGCTCATTTACAAATTTAGTCCCAAATGTGATCCTCTCAGAAAGAGGGCCTCATAGTTTTCCTATGGACCACCTATTGGAGCACTGTGATAGCAGTTTGTTTTTTTTTAACTTTTATTTGTTAGATATGTAGGGAATGGTCTCTGATTAATACTATTAGGCATTTCATAAATATTTGTTGAATAGATGATGGTATAATAATAATAATAATATCCACATCCAGATTTTTTTTTATAGCATTGTTCTGCAGGTGACATTAGAATGTATTGTTTGCACTGTGTAGAAGCAGAATTTTGATAAAGCAAGTGATAATGGAAGACAAACATGTTTTATTTATGGCATGATGATTTAAAGGTAAATAATGAACCTGCCTCTAAGCAGTGTCTTTTATGGGATTGCAAATAACATAGATGAAAATGCCTGTCGTTGACCAGGACTACTGACTATCCTGTGCACACATGAGGATTCGTATTTAAATTTTGTTATTTTTCTTCTTTGATTTTGACACAGCAGACCATGTTCGTAGATTTTAGCTGTTACTTACAGTTGTAATGATGGAGGACGATGACTCCTATGAGCCTGAGGGAAATGAAATACAGTGAGAAGGAGGGAGGAAAAGAGAAAGACCAGAAGCACATGCAGGTGAGAGAGCAAGACTTTGCTGACTCGGCCGAGATAAGGCTGTCCACAGCGTCTCAGTAGGATGCCACACAACATGCCAGAGACAAAATGCCAAGAAAACGAACATTTGCTTGAGAATAACTTTTGACACTGCTTATAAAAGCTGTGCATGTCAGACAGCCATGCTTAAGATCATGTTAAAAAAAAATGAATAAAAACTTGTGCTTCTGTTTCAGAAGTGTTTGAGCAAAAACAGTATCAATAAAAAATGAGGTGAGCTTTGTCATGGGTGTCACTTTACCACTCGCAGTGCCCTACTGATTTGCATGAGTAGCACTTGACTGCCCTTTGCATAAATCCCATCCTCTCTCCAAGAGGGCAGTAGAAGAATGGTGATGAGAACTACAAAGAGTAGACATTAAAAACTTATTCATTGACAGATCATTAAATTATTTACAAAACTTGGAACATTTTATTCCTCTAGATTTTTATAAAACCAAAAGACTGCGTGTCTGTTTCTTGCTCAAGTAGTGGCTTTGATGCTTATTAGCTGATTAGGCTGGGATGAAAATAGTCAAAGGTCAAGGTCACACTGTTGATCCCCATAAGGACTTGTGAGCAAAGCCTCGTGGTTGAGACAGTAGAATAGTGCGGTCAAGAACAAGAACAGCAACAAAAAAACAGGTAACCCTGAGGCCATGATACTAGGAGGTCCCATCAGTAAAGTTTTCAAATGAAAATTTTTAGGAAGAGTGCAAAAATCACTAGCTTATAGCTCAATGAATTTTCACAAATGAAATACTTTTGCATAACCAGCACCCAAATCAAAAAACCATGTTATCAGCCCCCAGAAACTCCCTAGCCCTGCTGCCTTCCAGACAGAGCCCTTTATTTATTTATTTAAAAATACATGTCTTTTATTATTCTTCATTACATTATTTCCCCACCCCCACCCCTCAGTGGTAAGACAGAATTGATTTACAGAAAAGAATACAGAAAACACTAAAGCTCCTGCTCGAGGGAGAGAATTCAAGTTGGGAGAGAGAAGCTCTCTCCGTTCCTCTCCTGGT
>CAUYRH010020173.1:0-32815 GCA_963574655.1 Perodicticus potto | reverse complement strand
ACATACACCTGAGCCGGCGGGTTCGAATCCAGCTCGGGCCCCGCCAAACAACAATGACGGCTGCAACCAAAAAATGGCCAGGCATTGTGGTGGGTGCCTGTAGTCCCAGCTACTTGGGAGGCAGAGGCAGGAGACTCGCTTGAGCCCAGGAATTGGAGGTTGCTGTGAGCTGTGATGCCACAGCACTCTGTCCAGGGTGACAGCTTGAGGTTCTGTCTCAAAAGAAAAAAAAACCAAAAAAACAGAAATCAGATGACTAAAAACAAAGAAAGTAGCAAAACTCCTTCATCTCAGGAACAGAAAGCCACTCAACATTTATTTTTTCTCCACTAACCACTCCACTTTCCCACAGGGCTATCTCTGAGAATGGGTGAGGGGAGATAGAGGTGCTGAGGCCCCCACTTCACCAGGTGCTGGGCGGCCACCAGCCAGCAGTGCTTGGCCTTGCTCAGAGAACCCTGACTCGGCATGGGTGTTAATGGCCACACTCTCCAGGGAAAGACAGACCTCTCCCTAGCTCTGGAACCCAATCTCAGAAATTCCATTTCTCCCGCCTGTAATTGCATGGTGTTGTTCTGCTGAATGAGACATGAGGGGAAATCTGCTGAGGTGGTGGAACCTAGCGAGGAAGATTTCCCTTATTCTTGAAAAGGGATTCAAGGTAGCAACGCTCCCTCTTTTCCTGCCTTCCAGGTGATCGTGTGAGTGGATGATGCTTGACTATTTGGAGACTGTGAGAACATACATCAACATATTGAGAAGGAAAGAGAGAGAAAACAAAAGGAACTTGGGGCCTTGATAACATCTTTGAGCTGCTTTTTAAAACCACCTTGGAATTTTGAACTTTGGAAGCTTTTATGGTGTCAGGTTTGCTGTTACAAAAGCATGCTAACGGCAGAAGGAAGTTGCCTTTTGGCTCCCACAGGCCTCTCCTTGCTTGGAGAGCTTTTGGGAGAAGGTCTTACAGTGGCCGGGGCGCCATCGCGGCTGCCTGCCTCTTACCAGAACTTTTTAAACCAATCGACAAGGTCGGGCAGAGGAGAGGGAAAGTTAGTCCCCTATAGAATTGAGAAGCAAAAACCTAAAGCTGCCAGCCAAAAAGCTGAAATTTATTTGACTTTATATATTCTGAACTTCGAAATTCATGTGAGTTCCTAAAATACCTTGTTTTGAATGTAAAGCTCATTTTTTACCTACTTACCAGTTAAATTATTAAACTCCTTTTACGTGCAAATTTTCAGTTTCAAGTGAAGCTACACCCACCTCTGGAAAGGCTTGTGTCCCAGGTGATGCCAACAGGAAAAATGCCAGCTTCCAGAAGCGTCTCTGAACAGAACTTGCAAAGGTCCACAAGTTCATTGCTGTAAGTATGGAAGAGATCAAGGTGAGAGGAAGTGCTTTGGGAGGATGTAGCAACTTTCCCCTCCTGTGACTCCTTCCACTGGAAACTCCAGACATGCAGTAGTGACAGAAGCTGAACACAGACCACATTCCTACCACAGATAAGGCCTCTACAGGTGAATTTCCAGGTTGCACAAGTGCCTCCTGGCTCAGAGGCCAGGGACAGAGTGTCACTTCCACCATGCCTCACACACTCTGGCAGGCTGCCACTCCACTTAAATATGGAAGGGAAATTTACTGACATTGTTTTGAGTTAGTTCCTCCTGTATTGCCCCCATCTACCAAGGCTATGTGAAGTCTAAATTCTCATTCTGTACAAGCTTCCTATTATAGAATATATGCTCAGGGAAGCCAAGGGCTTCCTAAACTTTCTCAGATTGGATTCCAGAGCTAGGGAGGGGTCTGTCTTTCCCTGAAGAGTGTGGCCACCAATACCTGAGCTGAAGAACATCTTATTTCTGCCAAATCTCCGGTATATCTAGAACTATGTGGCATGTATTGTGTGCTTCAAAAATAATTGTCTGACTTACTGCTAAGAGATTGAATTAGGAATACTTTGAGGGCCATAGTGGAATGTGGGTCTGTACCCAGGGTCCAGGTCAGAAGATTCTCTTGCGGGCCCTGGAGAGGACTGTGCTCCACCCCCTTAGTGCCTCTCCCAAGGCCCATGGCCAGTAGGCCTGGACCTGGTGACTAGATATTCCTCATTTCCTGTTCAAGTATGTCTTCTTGTTTAAGTACCCAGCAACTTTTCAGGACACCTAACTGAAAGGGAGACAGTTTCACATCCTGAAGGAGAGGATGGGGGGAAGCCCCTGAATTATTCCTGGGGGGAAGACAGGGAGGAGGCAGTGCTGACCCGCACAAGCTTGAGACCACCACGCTGGCACATGGTGGTGGAAGGGACCCTCATTAAAGACTGTCCAAGGCCCTCTGTGCTCAGCATGTGGGCAAATCCTGGAAAGTGTCCTGGTGGGGGCAGGCATGCCAGCCTCCGCAAGCCTCTGCTCTCTCTTCATCAACCACAGGGTTTTTTTCTTTCCAGGTTCAAGACCCCTCTTAAATTCTAGGGCAGTGATTCTCAACCTTCCTAATGCCGTGGCCCTTTAACACAGTTCCCGTGGGTTGAGAACCGCTGTTCTAGGGTTTCATTCCATCTGCTCCTTCAGATCCCCAGCCTCTCGAACTGGAGTAAGCAAGGGAAGGAAAAATTAAGTCAAAGGTTTCTCAGTTGCTTATCTCAGCTGAAATTATCTCAGCACTGTGATTGGGCACACCGGCCCTGGGGTCAGTCCCCCCGAGTTCCACTCCCTGTTACCTGTCTTTATTAGCGACTGTCTAATCCTGGACTGTTCCCTTAACATTTGTAGATGCTAGAGTTCTCCTCCATAAAAGAGGTTAATGATAAAACCTCCTGGGTTGTTCTGAGGATTAAGATAGATAACACATGTGAGGCATTTTAACACTGGGCTGGGTACATAGCGAGTGATCAATAAATGTCAACTATTTTTTATTTATGCTTCTTATTTTCATGCTTTCTTCTTGCCTCTGGCTTAAATTGATAGGTACTTTCACCTTGTCACAGGATGGGTGTGTTCGTGGAGAGAAGACAGGAATGGTACGAGGCAATCTGTTTTATTTTTTAAGTCAGCTGAGACATATACAAAAGGATAATTGCCACTACTTATTGAGGACAAGGCAACTCACATGCTGTGGGTTATTTTTTAAGTATGGCCACAGGTTTTTGGCACTCTTTCAAAAGGATGAGGAGGTGAATTCCTCTCAGAACACAGTCTAGCAGTAGTGACTTGCTTCGAACAAACACAAGGCAATTAAAATGATGCTGTTGGGTGACTCTCCAGGCTAGAAAACGTGAGATGGTTCTACCTGTCAGGGGAGACACGTGCCTTTGCAGCCTAAGCTGCTATGTAAGAAATCCTAAGCCCCCAGGGCTGTGTGGGAGGACAGGACGTGAGGCCCCGCAGGATGAAGGAGGTCCTTGGGAGCCCCAGCGGCCCCAGCTCCTGCTCTCACTGTTTGTCTTCCCAGCCCAGGCACCAGCCATGTGAATGAAGCAGCCTTGAAGTTTACCCCAGCCCTACCCAGGGACGGACTGCAGTCCCATGAGAGACTCTGAATCAGAGAAGCCCAACTCAGCTGCTCTCTACCGCCTGGCTTGTCAGGACCGTGAGTGCTATAAACCATTGCTGTTTTTGTAAGGCACAGCACTTTGCGCCAATTTATCATGCATCAATAGATAACCAATGCACGCATGGTATCAGCTAATAGCTCTGTGGAACAGCTATTGTTACCTGAGTTTAATAAATGAAGAGACTTAGGTTCAGAGAACTTCAGGAAAATGGTACCCTCAGGAGATGCGGACCTGGACCACAAGCACGTGCCCCTGTGCGCGGCTGTGACTCCGGAGTTCATACGCCACCCACTGAGTCATGGGGCTTCCTCCCTTGACGCCAGAAGGGGATCGAACAAATAGGTAAAAATGCATTTTTCTGTATCTGCCCTACTAGGCTCTCAATGTTCTAAGATGAAACACAGGATCATATTGTGTTTAGAAGATCGCCACCTGTTCAAAACACTCCGGGCTCATAGTTAACTGGCAAACTCAGCCCCTGAAGTGAATTTACTGGAGGGCTGTCAGTGTCATGGGTCTCCTTAAGGACAATGTCAGGGTCACAGTAAACTTCAGAGCAAGGACTGCTGATTGGAGAGGGTAGTTAGCAGGTGGCCCTGGGGAGGCCTGCAGAAGGCTGTGAAGTCCCAAGCTCAAGGCACACGAGGAAGAGGCATATGGTGTGTGCTGAAAAATGGCGGAGGCAGGCGGAACAGACAAAGCTGAGGAGTGGAACAGCTTGAGTGGGAAATGAGAAGAGCACGTTGTAAAAGAAGTTCCAAAGAGCAAAGGAGAAAATACTGGCGGAGAGGAAGGATGACGCTTCCTGGAGAAAAACATCAAGGGCTCCTCTCCTGCTGCGAGGGAAGCCACCAATTTGGTATCAGCCCAAGGGGATTTGCACACCAGGGCCCACTTCAGAATTACCATCCTAACCTCTAAACTGAGGTATTTCCAAAACTCATACGTACATATTTTGAGAAGACATGTTCCTTTCATTCAAGCTAACATCTGTCAAGCACCTATTATCTGCCAGGGAGCAGCATATGACAGGAGACATACATAATATGAATAAAACAAAATTTTTGCCCTGGCGGAGCTGGAGGTCAGGGGGCCAATACTTTTTGGGCCAGGTCCTACAAGGGGTAATTTACTTAAGTTATCTCATTTAATCTTGACAACAGCCTTTTAAAACAGGCATTACCTTTATCAGAAACTGAGCTTACAGAAATTAAATAGCATGCTTAAAGTTATCTATGGCAAGCAACTGCTTGCATTTTAACCCAAGTTGATCTGATTCTGGAGCCTATAGTTGTTCCACTATAGACCCTGCCTCTTAGGCTGGTGGGTTCACAGTTACATTTCTGCAGCAGAGTCTCTGGAACCTTGCACAGAGGGCTCTAAGTCTCCAGGAGAGGAAGGATTTAGTCCTATCTTGGTGGAGATCCAGGAAGGAGATGTGGTTTCACAGAAGCTATTGATCTGGGCCATGAAGGAGGAGGAGGACTTTGGCAGTTAGAGAAGGGCATTGTCGGGAGGAGGAGTTGCTGTCAGAGGGGACAAGGTGCTAGGGACAGAGTCGAATGGAGGCAGATAGAGCTGGAAAGACAGGTCAGGACTAGACTGTGAATAACTCCGTGTTTCTCATCAAAGGAATGTGGACTTACCCTGTGGACAAAGGGAAGCACTGAGGTTTTAAAGCAGGATGTTACTCAATCAGATATGCCTTGTAGAAAGATCATCCAGGTGGTCCTGTGAAGTATTATTAGGAACAGAGAGAGCCTGGACCTTTCCACTTGGAAATTGTACTGCCCCTGAATCTCAAAATTCTCACAATAAAATGAACGGTGGTGTCTCTCTTGCTTGCAAACCCTCACCTCCTCCTGGGTCCCCAACTTAGACAATGCTCCACTGTCCACCCAGGTGACTATCCAGGGGCCTTGGCCAGAACAAAGGGAGATGTGTACTGACTGTGGCAGAGACTCTACTCCAGGGCCTCTGGCTTGCCTGAGCCCTCTCCAGGCCCTGCTCTGAATTTTGTGTTTGCAGTCTTGTAGCAAAATTTGTGTTCGTCCCTTAGGTGTGCCAATTTTTCTGAAACTCTTTCTGTTCAGGCTTTTAAGCCATTATCTGCCACCTGGATCCCTGCTATAGCTTTTGTTTGGGTCTCCTTGCTTCTATATTTGCCACTGAAAATTTTATTTTGAGAGTGATTCTTCTAAAATACAAAGCAGATCATGCTGTTCCTCTGCTCAAAACCCTGTTGTAGTTTTCACTGAGAGTAAAAGTCCTTGGCATGGCCACTGGGGCCTTGCCCAATCTGACCCATTGCTCACGCCACTCCAGCCAGGCTGGCCTTGAGCTCTGCCCCCACCACACAGGGCTAGAAAGGCCCTTTCCTAAAGACTCCCCTCCTACAAGTCTGAGTTCAAGTCTCAGCTTTTCAGGAAGGCCATCCTGACCACCGTTTTGGCAATCTGCCCCTTCTTCTCTCCCATGCAGCCCTGACCCACCATATTTTTGGAGACAGAAGTCATGTCTGGGAGAAGCAGGGAGACCCAAATGGAGACCCATATAGAAGCAGGGAGAGCCAATGCTTTATCTCGTCATATATTGATTGTCAATCTAACTCTTTAGCAAATTTTAAAACTCAGAAGTGCTTTTTGTATCTGCTTTCCCAGAGGATTCCTGGTCTTCCTTTGACACATAAGAAAACAGGACTCAGAGTTAAGGGATTTGTCTACTAGGAACTACCAATTTTTAATCCCTACTCTGTGTTCTGAATATATCATGGCCAATGCTTGCAACAGACCATGGTCTGAATATTGTTTCCTGGGTCTTGCAGTTGAGAGAGCTCAGTGTGTGATGCTTATGGGACTGGTCTGAGGTCCCAGCCTGTCACACTCAGGCCTAACTGATTTTAGAGCCCACTTTCTTTGTGGAGCTGTCCCTGTGCATTCCATGGCTCTGTGACACTTTCTCAGACGTGGGCTCAATGGAGATTTTTCTCTTACACTTTTTAATGCTAATTTTGACTTAGAAAGCTCTTTACTAATAAATGTAACATGGTTCTTTCATTAGTTGCAAATGTGTACTGTGCATTTTTTCAGTCTTAGTTACATTTGGAATGAAAAACTCTTTTGGAGCCTTAAATGTTCAAATGAGCCCAGATACTACCATTTACTGTTATCATCTGCTTAAGGTATAGAAATCCTGCCTAGGGTTTACTAGCCAGCTTTTCAAACTGTGGGTTTTTTTTTTTCTCCCTTTTCTTTTTAATTATGGCAAGGCCAAAGCTAAGAAGATACTAGGCTGTGGTTTTAAATATTTTTCTTTTAAGCCATAAATTGACTTTTCAAATGGCATTTTACACAGAATCTCAGTATACATCAGATACATTAGAGAAGCAGTGGCCCTTCCTGCAAAGTACATTTAGACACCCACAGTTCACTTTTGGAAAAATTCATCACTTCATAAAAAACAGATATAAACAAGTAAGAATAACTAAACATCACTGGCCTTTACAAATGAGTTTAGCTGTCTGCTAAAATGGCCCTGGATTCTTAAGTTTCTACCTTCCACTCTTCATCTCCACATAATTATGTGAGCCGGAGTCCTTGAAAAATTGTATCTCTAAGAAAAAAGAAATTGAATCTGATATGGATATGCTGTACCAGCTCTCTGCAAGTCAGGCCAACATTCCTAATTTGTCAGTTCAATGAAACAACATAGTGTGCATTCGCCAAAGTCAGAGGGAGGGAATCTGAGACTTGAAAAGAAAGCCCTCTCGCTCAGCAGGCCACTTTGCACTGGCAGGGGGAAGGTTACCTCTCTTCATTGCCAAACCAGGTACATCTATATAAATGCTGTGGGGCCCTGCCTTAGGTTGCTGCAGAGCCAGGGCTTTGGACGCTACACCCAGGGGTCTTTTCACTACATAACATCATTCCCTGGTTAACGATTGCTCCATCCTCTTCTCCTCAGCCCTGCAAAAATAATTTTGTTTTTCATGTAAGACTCAAGTCAGGTCTTGTTTTCTCTCAGAAGCCAGCTTTGGTTGCCTTTGTGCATAAAGACTTTTCTGTTCTTTGCAGTTAGAGCTGGATACCTTTTCCTATCTATCTTCCTCCTTCCGTTACAGGCTGTATTGTATCTCATATTTATTTATATGACAAAATTTGTTATGCTCAGTCAGTGGCAACTCTTACATTGGAATTGCATTTTGGTATTGCAAACAATGTGGTAGTGAATATTATGGTACTTTTACCTTGGCATATTTGAGCCGATAGACATGTAGGGTAAAATTCTTACTATTAAAGATGTTGGAAAATTAAAAAAAAAAGAAAAAGATGTTGGGTTAGGCAGGGAGACGTGGTTCATGACTGTAATCTTAGCACTCTGGAAGGTTAAGAGGGGTAGATAGCCTGAGCTTAGGAGTTTGAGACCAGCCTGAGGAAGAGCAAGACCCCGTTTCTAAAAAATAGCTGGGTGATGTGGCGGGCACCTGTAGTTACAGCTACTTTGGAGGCTGAGGCAAGAGGATTGCTTGAGCCCAAGAGTTTGAGGTTGTTGTAAGCTGTGACGTCATGACCCTCTACCCAGGGTGATTGAGTCTCTTTTAAAAAAATAAAAAATAAAAATAAATAAATAAATAAGTAAATAATAAAATTAAACAAAAAATACAATTCTTATAGACGAGGCTTATTTAATGCTTGCCACTACACTGTAGTGAATTCCTTTATTATCCCTATTTTACACCAACTTTAAGTTATAAGATAGCAGTGAATCCAGGAAATCTAAAACTCAGGATCATGAATAGTCCACCTTCTGGAAATCAGTAGCTGTACCAAAGGTTGCCTCCCTCAGGTTTATCTTGGGCAGACAGCTTCCTGTAGAACGGCCATCTTCCCCAGGCAGGCTGGCCGTCCCGGTTCCTCCCTGGGCGTGATACTATTAGACATTTATAAGCACCACCTGTTGTGGTTCAACAAAAACACAGTAATTAAAGAGGAGAGCCAGAGGAAAACAACAAGCACGTTTACTTCAACAAAGTTAAAAAAATTACAATTATTTATTTTATTTATTCAAAGACTGATTGGACATCTACTAGACACAGTAGAAAGCCTTCCCCCTGAAGATGAAGCCCCACAAAGAAGTCTAACAGCCCGGATTTCACACTTTACACATTCATCAGGGTACCTTGAATAAATGATGGACTGGGTGTTTTTAGGTGAGTACTTAAAATGGCATTTTTAAATATGTGTAAATATTTATTGCATGGCTTTACTTTTTATAATTTCTACGCTGATGTCAGTGGGGGAAGACTATCCCCCAAAGCCCAAAAGATATAAGTAATTTTATTTTAAATGCGAATACTTAGCTTGTAGTAAGGCAGGGGTGATAGATGGTGCTAACCTGATTCTGGTTTTACAAATAAACATTGAGCCTAGAGCATCAGGCAGCAGATATGAGCTTTAGTTGTGCTATTGGGACAAATAGAGGCAGGTGCACAGGGGTCACATTCTTGACTTTTCAAAAGGGATCCTGCTCTGTGCACTAAAAAAAAAAAAAGTTATATATATAACTTTATATGTAAATATAACTTTACATGTAAAGTTATATATATATATAATCACAGACAGGAAAAAAAATTAATACCACCTGGTGGGATTAGAAACAGTTTTTATATTTTAAAAGTACCTATCTGAATTGCCTGAAAATGTTTACTAAGAATTTATTCTTTTAGAGTCAGGAACATAAAAAAGCCATGAATCAGTAAAGAAATAAAACTCATGGAAAGCAGAGGAGGCTGTGCCTTCCTGGTCCTGATGTAAATGGCTCCAGGCTGGATTCCTTCCCTCCGTCCTTCCAGATCTGCCCTCAGATCAGCTGCAGACTTGGGTGCTCCTTTTCTTCGGTCAGATGTGACGTTTTGTGCTTCAGCTCCATCCTGTGAATTCATGGGAGGCCTGGAGTTTCTCTGAGTGAAGATGCAGCCAGGTGCCCTTTGCCCTCTGATCTTAGTCTACCTCCCCTGAGCAGCACAACCCCTTAAAAGAATTCCAGACCACCCTGCTGCCTGGAGTTGTGGAAAAGGAAGACTTTAGAACTGGATGTCCACTTGGGCAGTGTTGAGCAAGTCTGAGTTTCAGTTTCCTTACCTATAGAGTACAGATAATTATACCACCTTTTTTCCCCCCCAAGTGTTAGAGATAATATTATAGAGCACTTACCAAAGTCCTTGGCCTTCACTCATTCAACAACAGCCATTCATCGTACATTTACTTACTGGCTAAGCACTCCTCTGAGCACTGATGATAGAGAGTAAATGTACGTTTTTAAAGAGAAGTATGTATTTTTTTAGCTCTGTATTTTAGTAAAGAATATCTTCTATTCATGACCTTTCAAGTGAAAATAACATTTAATTTCCAAGAAAATAGACGTTTCTAATTTTCATGGATGACAAAGGTATACACCAGAGTTAAAGCATTTCAACTCTGCTCCCACCAATAGGTGATGTTAGCAATTACATGAGGCCATTTTATTTTTGTTGTCATTCATGGTTTAAAGTGTGTTTACTGGGTTTCAATTTTGGGGGGGAAAGCAAAGCAAGATTAAAAAAAAAATCTAACAAAACAGTAATATTTAATACTACTCTGATAGCAGACATATCGAAAAGATACTTTTATTATCCAGCTATCAGGATCCTAATGTAGAGAGATTTATGAAAGTATCCATGATCTCATCATGAATTTTATAGGTAGTGAAAATAAGAAAGACAAAATAGGGCTATCTTTTAAAGAGTGTCGAAATAAACAAGGAGTTTCAACTAATGCCATCAATACTTACAGTGCTCTGGGCAAATTTAAGTTTTTGTAGATAACTAGTAGTGTTGATAATCAATGAATACTTTTGAATGTGTCAAGTACTGTTTTAAATGTATAGACTAATTTATTTTCAAAACAGGGAGACGAGAAGACTGCGGCACAGAGAGGTTACGTAGCCAGGTTACAGGAAATACGTGGCAGAACGGGGATTTGAACCCAGGAAGTTGGGCTGCAGAGCCTGCCCATTGGTGTGCTATACTGTCTATGCACACTGGTTACTTATTCAGTCTCGTTATAGACTTTTGCAAAAATGAACCTATTGATAGTAACAGCTCTTGAAACCTAGCCTATTCAGTAACAGAGAAATTCCTGGCTAGGTGCTAACTGGTGGGATGCCAGAGATAGAATTTGCTTGACCGGAATCACACATGGAACACCCAATATTCTATTTCTGTTTATTAAGAACTCCTGATACGCAGAGAATTTGGGAAGGAAAAGAAAAGAATTGGTTCTAGGTGGGGAATTCATTTTGCAACTCCATTTAAAAGTTTTTGTTGAACATTGGCTGTTTGAATTTTTAAAATGGCATTAGAATAAAAAGATCAAAGACTCTTTAAGATACTCAGAAAGGACTAGAAGCTCCTGAACTAGTTGTAATTTGGGAAGAAAAAGGAAGGAGAATTAAGATGTACACTTAATATAAGTAAACTCTTTCTTGTTGGTGAGATAATCACAGCCAGGCACTGCCTATCAACTCCAGACTCTTGGCATTTTCTCTACAGCTTGACTCATGAGAAGGGGCTTTTTCTAATATTGATAGTCCCAGAGTTGCTGGTGCCTTCATGACTGTAAATATGTAAGAGCTGATGTAACTGTGGCCAGGTAGTTAAAGACGAAACTCTTATGAAGCTTACACAATTTCTGCTATGAGTGAATTTAAGATTGGTATGGAACTTGGGCCTGTGAGAAGATCAAATTTCCTGAATTGTGGTTAAACTCATTAATCTAGTAGCAGAAGGCATTTGACTTAGGTGTTTGTAGTTCTTTAGTTTATTCTCCAGCTTTTATCTCTAGGTTAATATTTTGGAGATATCTTAAGTACTTCTTGCCTTTTTTTTTTCTTCATCGCCTGTGACACAGAGGGCAAGTTGCCTTATATTATTACATGAACTAACATAATGTTAGTTATGTTCTTAAATGTATTGAAATATTTATTTATTTTTAAATTAACAAATAAAAATTGTACATGTACGTTTATGGTGTACAATATGATGTTTTGATATAATATGTTGTAGAATGGCTAAATTGAGCTATTTAACATAGGTATTACCTCACAAACTTGTCATCTTTTTGTGGTAAGGAACTTAAAATCTACTCTATTAGTAATTTGCATGTATACTATCCATTGTTGTTAACTATAGTCGCCATGATATATCATACATCTCTTGAATTTATTCCTCTGTCTAACTAGAATTTGTTATCTGCCCCACATTTCCCCATTCCTGCAACCCCCAGCCTTTGGTAACTACCATCTTACTCTTTCACTTTAAAAAATAAATGAAATCAACTTTTTTGGATTTCACATATAAGTGAGATCATGCAATGTTTGTTTTCTGTGCCTTCACTTAACATGAAAAATATTGAAACTTTTATTAAAATTCTTAACTTCAGAAATATTAATCACCAGACTTAAGAAAAATATCCCTAGGTAGGATGACTTACTTAATAGAAATAACACTTAGCTGTCATTAAGTTCTTTCTCCACAAATCCTTAATCTAATAGTTTTAAATTATTTCTTTCTTATTTTTTTGATGTTAGCCACCCATTTCGGAAGCTTTTGAGACTATGGCAGTGGTAAAACCATCATGGCACCTGAGTTCCTGTACGATCTCAGAGTTGCAATGTCGGTAATCTTGCTGTATGCCGCACCGCAGAATGATCGACACTCCTGCCTTTACCTCTGTTCCTTCTATCCCTTTGGGAAAGCTGTCCCTTTTCTAGTCCCTGGGTGCAGACCCTCACTCTTCCCGTGCTGGGACGTGCCTCATGATGTATCCTGTCTCCTTCCTGGATTGTCTGTCTCTCCTTTTCTTTTGGCTCAAACACCTTGGTTGTAAAGCAGGGTCATCTCCCCTCTACTCCGAGCAACTTGAGAGAGGGGAGGGTGTGCTATTTATTTTTGCATCTCCAAGCCTACCTTGTGTACCATAGAAGATGAAAATACAATTTTTAGAATTAATATGTAATGATGAAGGTAACTTTTTAATTTTTCCTCTGGTAGAGTGAATAGACAACTGGCCTTAAGCAGAGTTTGGCTACCTCTCAGAATTCACTGAGTGCTCCAGTTTTAGCTCCTGTGCTACCTGACGGATGACTGTACAGGGGGGAAGTGAGAAGAGGTGAGCAGACCAGGCCAGGAGTTTCTGCCATTCTTGTACCTCACTTCTTTCCCTGAGACAGACGCAGACAGAGAGTTGCCATCTCTCTGTCACGTTGACTGCATGTGAGCACACAAAACCCCATCCGCTCTTACGGATCAGAGATTTCTCTACTAATTCAGCCTGCCAGGTCCCATGTTAACACTCATTGTACCACTGTCCTCCCTACAATAAGGAAACCCTCCGAATAGCCCAGGTAACTGTCACCTACCCCCTGATTAGCACATACCAGACTCTATTTCCCAAGACAGTTGGTATCTCTTCCAGAACAAGCCATTTTAGACTGACCAGAAAACTTAGCAGGTTTTCTCTAAGTGCTGTTTAAGGTACTACTTCTAAAATCACATATGCACCATGACCTGTGAAAACAGCACTGGAAGGTAATCGCCTCTGATCAAAAGATGCAAGAAAAGGAAAGCTCGGGCGGCGCCTGTGGCTTAGCGAGTAGGGTGCCGGCCCCATATACCGAGGGTGATGGGTTCAAACCTGGCCGTGGCCAAACTGCAAAAGAAAAGGAAAGCTCAAATGTGAACTTTGAGTCTGGAAAGCCCAAATGGGGATTGTGTTTGATTCATCTGGCAGGGGGAAGAACAAAATAATCTTATCTGTCTGCAGTAGCCCTTAACACTTTATTGTGGTCTGGCTGAGGGTTACCTCTCTAGTCTCCTTCCACAGTCCCAGGCTTTTAAGCCACAGTGTGGCCGATGGGTGGCCCAGATGAGCTGCACTGTTGGGATTTGCAGAAGATGGTGACGTGCAGATAATAAATGAAGGAAAGGAAAATAAATGTGTAGCTGAAAGATAGGAACATCGGTGAAGTATTCTGCTCTGGTGACTCCTGAAATTGATGGTTGATGGCAGTCATTTATAGCAGTGCTAATTTCTTTCCTTTTATTCTCTCCAGTCAAACAGTTTTAAAACAACATCAAAGGAACAATAAAAAAATGCCAGAGAACATCAGCTTGAATCTCACCACCCTAACAGGCCTAATTTCATTTTAATTTTTTGTATTTTCTCTTCTTAAGCTCCTCTATTAATCCATACAAAAGAATGGCTAATAATATAAAAAGAAGCAGAATCCTCTATTTGAATTTTCCTATTCAGCCAAGGGGAAGGAGAAGTTGTATATGGATAGGAAAGTTCTGGAAATGTGAGGGGTGTCTGAAGCTTTGGTTTGCTTGGGTTTTGCTTATTCAACATATTTAAGCCTTTTCTTTGTGACCTTGACAAAGTTACCCCCTCTTGCTGTGCCTTGTCTAAAGCAGGTAAGCTTTGCTTTGGCCTGTATAAAAGAATGGCCCTAACATGTACATGGAAATGCTGATACTAACAATTAACAGGGTATATTCTGGTTTTTCTTTTTAGTGGTTAATATTTTTCCAAATTTTTGGTTTTTTAAAAAAATTCAACAGAAAAGTTTCAAGCATAGCATAATACATGTCTTACCCTTTATCTAGACTTACCAATTGATAATTGGTCATTTTTGTTTTTCTCTTTTTCTTCATATATTTGTGCATTTACACACATTTTTGGGGGGACATTTAAGAGTTCATTTAACGTTCAATTACTGTTACCTTAATGTCTTAACACCAGGATATCCTTCTCACATGAGAACAATGCAAGGATCCCATTCAGGAAACCTAATGTTGAAAACATAATATTATCTAATATGCAGACCAAATTCAAATATCTCCAATGGTCCCAATAATAATCTTTTAAAAATGTTTTCCCTAATTTTTTTCAATCCAGGATAGAATCAAGAATCACTCATTTCATTAGTTGTCCTGTTTAGTTAGTTTCTTTTAATCTAGAACAGTTTCTAAGCCCTTTAAAAAAAAAATTCTCTTATCACATTGACATTTTTGAAGAGTTCAAGCCAAATCATTTTTGTAAAATGCCCTTCAGGTTAGACTCATCTGGTTGTTCCTTAGAGACAGCACCATTGGCATGAGCACTGTGTGTATAGTAGTTACGTCCTCCTTGGCACGTGTCCCCCCTGATCCCAACACTGATGCAGTTGCCTTTGCTCACGTGATGCAGTTCGGGTGCACCAGATGTCTCCATTTAGAGATACTTGTTTCTCCCTCCTGTTTTGTTAATAAACCATTTGTGGAGTGATAGTTCAAGATTGTTTACTGCTGGTGGTTTCTTGTATGCTCATCTTTACAATTGTAGCCAATGTGTCGTTAAATATTTTATTCATAACAGTGCTTTTTTCTTTTCTTTTTTACAATTCCAACATTTGCAGTTTGGGGGTGTCTAAATCTATTGGCAGTAGTTGATTTGACTTGTGTGCTTGGTCATCTGCATTAGTTCATTACTTGAGCTTAATGATGTGCAAGTCCTGTGGGTCTGGCTGGGGGAAGCCCTCCCCCAGACAGGGTTTAACTCTGACTTCTGCTAGTGGAGGGACCACGTCTAGCCCTCCTTGTAGCTTTTGACTTTAAGTGGAAATGTCAGGCTTAGCTTCCCACCTGACTGCTCTTCCCAGATTCACTATTCTCACAGAGAGGCTATTAGAAGCCTGCTTTCCTTTCTGTTAAACAATAAGGCTTATATTGTTAAAGCCTTGCAATGGGCAAAGAGACACCTCATTGGTGGTGTTACTCTTATGCCAGTCAAGGGCAGAGTAGACTGACAGCCTTTTGCCCATCCTAGCTTGATGCCAGGGTGGGTGGCCAGAGCTGTTTCATGCCTGGGGCACAGAAAAAAAAATTATGCTATTTAAGTGCAAATGTCTTTTGCCAATAGGTATGGTTGAATTTACGTAAATTTATTGCTAATCACGTCCCTGCTAGTAGATCTAGAGTGTAAACTCCACAAGGGCACAGGTTTTTGTCTTGTTTATTCATGGATCTATCCTCAGAGGCTAGAATAGGGCCTGGAACATACTAAGCATTCAATAAATACTTACTGAGTGAATGAAAAAAAAAAAAAAGGCTTATAAGAATCTCAAAGGTCCTGCCCCACAGCAGCCTCACAGGGAGCTCAAGGAAGAGGAAGGCCTATCTCAAGGAGGTTTGTGCCTATGGCTTTTTGTCTAATGGAATACACTATAAATTAATATCCTACAAGTTCACAAAGTTTGAAAAAATTGCATCAGCATGCACAGAAAGGGATAGAAACAGTCCCTTGGAAGGACAGCTTTGGACTCCTTAGCTGCTATAGGTGCAGAGCTAGTTGAGAAAACTACTCAGCTGCAAACTCAGGCCATTCTAATTGCAAAGGAATGATGACTCAGAGGGCAAAACCAAGAACCCTGAGGGCAGAGCCGAGAGCCAACAAGCAGCAGACCTGGGCCTTAATCAAAACCAGGCAACATGTGCTAGGCTGGATTTCAGAATTACTTATGGGCCTATGGTGGCTGCGGTGCCTTGGTTCCTCCCCTTCTGAACAGGAGTGCCCATGATGTTATATTCCAGCCATTGCATAATTGGTTGTGTGGTGTAGATAACTTTCATTTATTGGCTTGTAAACTGGTAGAATGGTACTCATTTTGCTGAATCTGAGGAATTCAGGTACTCTTCGGCCTGATTTACCTAATTTGAAATGATGTTATAATGAAATGGGATGTGGTGGTCCTGGAGGAGGAAATAAGTGTATTTGCAGGTGAAAAGGATGGGAAATATCATGGCCAGAGGGTAGACTATGGCAAAGGCCACCCAGTAATTTCCTATCTTTTTATAGTGTGATCTTGACACCTCTCCCGTTCAAGGGCAAGGTGTATGTTCCTTTTCCTTGAAATTGGGCAGACATGTGACTTAACGGAAGGGAGTCTGTATCCTAAATAGTGATACAGTGGCCTGTGTGGTCATACATGGTGATCCTGTCCTGTCTTAAAACCCAGGCCTTTGTCCTGAAGCCCATGCAGCCATGTGGTCAGTCATGTGTCTGTGTTCTTGTTGACAGCTCCAGCCAAGGTACTAGTGTACCAACAGCCAGTGTCGACCACTAAACATGTGAGCAGGTGAGTCTACAGAAGATTCCAATCTACTGTTGTCAGCAACCCCCAGGCTTCCAGTCTTCCCACGTGACAGCCCAAATTATAGCCCAGAGATAAGATGTCCCTCTCTGCATTCTTACCCCACAAAATATGTGACTATAGTTACAACAAAACAAAACTTTTTTTCGTTTTGTCATAAATGTGGGGTAGTATGTATCAGAGCAGTAGGAATTGGAAAATTGGATAGAGTTTGCATCTCACTGGGAACATACAAATGCTGTTCCCATAGTTATTCTTATTATTCCTGTTTCCTCCAAATAGAAGCCATTTTTGAAGGCAGATGTGAGAGATATTTCATTTTTAATAAACTAGAAGCAAGGTGTTCAGGAGGTGAGGAAGGGCACCACATATTTCCTGGAGAAAACACAGTTCTTAAATATTTAACACTATTGTGGGTGGCGCCTATGGCTCAAAGTAGTAGGGTGCTGGCCCCATATGCCGGAAGTGGTGGGTTCAAACCCAGCCCTGGCCAAAAACTGCAAAAAAAAAAAAAAAATTAACACTGTTGATAGAATTAATCTATGTCAAAGCCAGATTCAATGAGTATACCTTTATTTTTTATTTTTTTTTAGACAAGCGTGAAACCAAGTTTATTGAGGAAGAGACAGATGGCTTATAGAGTAAGAAAGCTTAGAAAGCAGGATACATTCACCCTGGACAGCAAACGGGCTTCTATTGCCAGGGCAAGTGGGGAAAGAGGCCAATGAGTATATGTGGAACACTCACTGAGCACCAGGCATGGTACAAACGAGGGGACGAAACTGAGGATATATAGTATTGCTAGATCAGCTTTCCCTCCCATGGCCAATAAGCTGCTTTTAAAAATATTTTCCACTTCAAGTTCTCAAGAAAGATGTAGGTATCTACCATTGTCTCTTACTGGACAGAGTTGTTATATTAAGCCCTGGATGGACTACAAGCCAACTTGTGGGTTGTGTGCCTTTGGCTGAGTGGTGACACAGATGATAAGAACTATTTTGGGCTGAAGCATATCCCCCAAAATCCAAATGTTGAAGTCCTACCCCCTGGAGATGTGGCCTTTCAAGAAGGGATAAGATTTTCTTTTCCTTTTTTTTTTTTTTTTTTTGTTTTTTTTTGGGGGGGGAGTCATTGAGGGTACAGAGAATTAGGTTACACTGATTGCATTTGTTAGGTGAAGTCCCTCTTATAATTGTATCTTGCCCCCAAGATGTGTGCCATACACATAAACCTCCCCTCTCTCCACTTGCTCATTCTCCTACCCCCTACCTTGTATTAGCTCATTTGCTGCCTTCATCAAGAATAGAGTACATTGAATTCTTTCTTCTCCATTCTTGTGATGCTTTACTAAGAGGGAAGTGTTCCACCTCCATCCAGGTTAATACGAAAGACTTAAAGTCTCCATCTTTTTAATGGCTGAATAGTATTCCATGGTATACATATACCACAGCTTATTAATTCATTCCTGGGTTGGTGGTCATTTAGGCTATTTCCACATTTTGGTGACTGCAGATTGAGCTGCAATGAACAGTCTAGTGAAAATGTCCTTATGATAAAAGGATTTCTTTTCTTCTGAGTAGATGCCTAGCAATGGGATTACAGGATCAAATGGTAGGTCTAATGTGAGTTCTTTGAAGATTCTCCATACTTCCTTCCAAGAAGGTTGTATTAGTTTGCAGTCTCACCAGTAGTGTAAATGTGTTCCAAAAAGGGATAAGATTTAAATGAGGTTGTTAAGGTGGGCCCTAGTCCATTTCACCTTGTGTTCTTGTGAGAAGAGGAAATTTGGATGCAAAGGGAGATCCAGGGCATACTGAGGAAAGACAGCGTGAGGACACAGCAAGGGACTGGCCATGTGTAAGCCAAGGAGACAGCCCTTGGGAGGAACCAACCCTGTTGACACTTTGACCTTGAGCTTCCAGCCTCCAGAACAATGAGAAGAAACACCCAGTCTGTGGCGTTTTGTTATGATGGTTCCATTGAACAAATATAAGAACACAGCAGGGCTGCCCATTTGGACCTGCAGCCAGTGGAAATTCCCCTTAAAGGGGGCTCTGAGTGAGGCAGATACAGAGCTTGTACTATACCCAGATGTTTTCTTCAAAGTTATAATCCCTTTGTAGAAAAGAGGATGATAGGAAAACTGATATATAAAATTATATAAAATTTAGGTGTTATACCATATGATGCAGAAAATTATACACCAGGGTGTTGATGCTGTAAGAATCCGGAGGAAGGGTACTCTGTGAGGATTATAGCAGCGAGGGTGGACTTTGTGGACAAGAAGGGACACATACTGTGCCTTTTACATTGAGTGGGATTTAAAGTGGTGTCAGGGAGGTAAAAGAGCACTCTGGGTATGGGTGATCGGTGTGAGCAGAAGCAAAGAGGTTGAGCGGAGAGTGACACAGGCATTATCAGTGCAGAAGTGGCCTTACAGGGCAAAACAAATGTGCTGAGAACTACTGGGAGACAGGACTAGGCAGGTAGGGTAGATGGAGATTATAGGTGACCTTGGAAATCAGGCCAGAGACTTCTCATGATTCTTAGGTTGATCTATGAGCACAGACTACAATCAAGTATCCCATGGTTTATCAGCAATGGTGTTTTTGTTTGTTTGTTTTTAATACAGAGACAACATCTCACTCTGTTGCTGAGGCTGGAAATTTTGAATTGAGTCATCCTCCTGCCTCAGCCTCCCCAGTGAATGGGACTACAAGTGTGTACCATCATACTGGATAATTAACCGAACTTTTTCTTATAAAACAAGGTCATACTGTGTTGCCTGGGCCGGTCTTGAACTCCTGGCCTTTAATGATTGTCCTGTCTCAGCCTACCAACTAGTTAGAGTTACAAGCATGACCCACCACACTTGGATTTTTAAAGTTACAGGGTGACAGAGGTATAATAATTTATCAGAATAATCGTATAATTATAAGAGATAAAATACTAATATTTATGTCAAAGGGGTTTCTAATTATAGGAAGGAAAATCTAATCTCTGTGAGGGAAAACAGAACTATCCATTTATGCCACATATGAGATACAAAGATGAGAAAGATATTGGCCCTTGGGACTCCCAGTGGACAGGAAGTTTCAGATGGGTAGAAAGACAGGAGAGCTTTCCAAAAGAGTGAAGTTCTAGTGGCAAAGGTCCAGAGAGGGAATGAATGAAGTGGAAGACTTATCCATGGAGGCGGCTGGAAGTGAGGCAGAAGTGCAATCTAGCAAGAGCTAGATGAATGTGAGGCATCTAGCAAGAGCTAGATGAATGTTGGGCTTTAGAAGGAAGGTAGAGGAATGAATCTCATAAATCCCTTTTGCAAGGCAGAAATGTGAACGACATAGTTGGGATTCTAAGGCTAACTTACTTATATCAAACATACCATATGCACCAAATCTATCAAGATAACAGGTTGTGAAACACACTCGATCATCTTCTCTTAAAAAGACTTTGTGTTTTTACATTTCAGATTAATGTGAGGGTATAAACAACTAGGTTACAATGTTTGCATTTGTTAGGTAGAGTCCCTCTTGTAGTTGTGTCCCGCACCCCAAAGGTGTGCCATATACCCTTACATTATGCCTGTGAAGTGGGAGCACACCAATCCCCCTCCCTTAAAAATACGTTAAAACACAAGTTAATCTTCCTTATAAGGAATTAGAAATACTCAAAAGGAAAGGTGTGAGTAAACTGCTACACATATAATGAAGCCCATTGGTATTAACTTTAAAGCCAGCTGTACAGCAAAAATCAATTCTTAAAATCTTTTTTTAAAAAGCTGGAGGAATCTGGGCACAGAGGCTCACGGCTGTAATCCTAGCACTCTAGGAGGCTGAGGTGGGTGGATCTCCTAGAGCTCATGAGTTCCAGATGGAGCTCATGAGTTCATGATCAGCCTGAACAAGAGCAAGGCCCTGTCTCTAAAATAAAATAGCCAGGAGTTGTGGCAAGTGCCTGTAATCCCAGTTACTTGAAAGGGTGAGGCAAGAGGATCGCTTGAACCCAAGAGTTTGAGGTTGGTGTGAGCTGTGACACCATGGCATTCTAAGGACAACAAAGTGAGACTGTGTCTCAAATAATTAAATAAATATCAAAAGCTAGAGGATGAACATTTGGTTAAGGTTTTGGCTTCTGAATACAGGCATCCATCTCATTAGACTAAGATGGGCATCACATTTCCAGGGAAAGGTGAGATTCTTCTAGTGGGAAGCATCCTTAGAGACCCCCAAACCTAACCCCCTACATCACAGAGGAGAAAACTGTCCTTCAGAGAGCACTTGCCACCCTCCCAGACTCACACAGAGAGCTGGAGAGAAGAATAAGGCCACTCCCAGGGCCCAACTTTGTACACATGGTCCAAGACAATTAGAGTCCCAAAATTGAACATCTGAAATTTGAAATTCTCAAGATAATCTCCTCAGAGTTTGATGTGCCTCAAGGCGCCCTCCCAGGGAGAGAGGACAGTGTTACCCAGCACTTTCATAAGAAGCTCCTGGACTGATAGTTGCAAAAAGTTTAGATTCCCAGGACCCTATTCAGATCTAAGGAACCCGAACCCTGGACCTGATTCTCACAAGCCTTCTGTGTGATTTCTAGTCATAGTGTTTCAGAACCACTAGCCCAGGACCAGTGCAGATGTCTGCAACCACCTCTTGTGGTCCACTTTCCCCAGCTCCAGGCCTAGTGTCCTGCTGTCTGTCTCCCAGCTCAAGAGCTTTTCTTCTGGTCGGGCACAGTAGCTCATGCCTATAATTCCAGCACTCGGGGAGGCTGAGGCAGGTAAATTGCTTGAGCTCAGGAGTTTAACACCAGCCTGAGCAAGAGCAAGACCCCGACTCTACTAAAAAAAAAAAACCCAAAAAACAAAAAACAGCCGAGCATGTGGCAGTGTGGCAGGTGTCTATAGTTCCAGCTACTTGGGAGGCTGAGGCAGGAGGAATAATTAAACCCAGGAGTTTGAGGTTGCTGTAAGCTATAATGCTACAGCACTCTACCCAGAGACATGAAGTGAAACTCTGTCTAAAAAAAAACAAGAGTTTTTCTTCTTCCACTTCTTGCCCTCTCTCTTTGACGCTCCTTTGTGTTGTCACTTTTGTCTCCTGTTTCTTCTTTCTCTGCTTTCCCCACCTCTCTCCCTAGCTGTTGGGAGCTCTACTCCCCATCCTACACGGCCCCTTCCAAAGTGGTGCTGGGACATTGAAGGGAGCCCAAGGCAGTGAGTTGCCTGCAGCACTCAGAGAGCAGAGTTCAGATCAGAGAACGCAGTTCAGGACGCACCTGCAGAGCTCAGAGCTCCAGAGCTGGACTCAGAGGACATGGATAGATCAGGGAATGGGTGGGGCGGAGGGGCGGGGAAGGGGACAGATTTATGACACAGGAAATTCCATGAGGATCAAGGAGTCCATGCACACCTGTCCCCTTCCTTCCCTGTGACCTGGGTGTGGGCGAGCTAATGAGCAACTGATCATCAGGTGTGCACATTACATAGACACTTCCCCAGACATTTTTCCAGGCGCTCACTCTAAGGAAGGGTTTATTTGTCAGACTTGAGAATTTGTAAAGACGTGGCCAGCATCTTACAGATGAGGAACCTGAATCCTGCAGGAAGGGAGGCTTCCCCAGATGTCCCTGGTGCACAGACGTGCAGAAGTCCTCAGGGTTCCGACTGGGAGTCCAGTGCCCTGTGCTCTGGGCAAGATTAAGACTCAGTCAAAACTTGTCTTGTTTGTCCGACATAATCTAACAAGCTGGTACATAAGCACTGGTGCTTTGTGTGTGTGTATGTGTACACTATACTCTGGTGTAGAGCGAATGCTTGGTTTATGTTGGCTATTATTTCTTATTATTAGCAAATAGTCTGACATCTGCTGCATTGCCTATGTTTATCATTTCCCATGCAAGGTAGGAGCAAGTTTGTCTTTTTCCAACATTTCCCAAGGGGATCAGAACACCTGGAAGGATGACTGGAGGAGATTTCTCCCTCCCCTGGAGAGCACAGATGCCAGCCCCGTTAGGTGTGGGCTGGAAGTTCCATTGCTCCTAACTGCTGTACTTGGCTGTGCCCTGCACCTGTTGCAGGGAGGTGTGGCACACTCCATAACTCCAGGGGCCCCTGGGGAGATGCAGGAAGGTTCTTTCATTGGGGCAGTCTGTGGGTAGGTACACCAAGCAGTGGGCTGGACAGGAGTGCTGAGGCCTGAACTCCCAATGAGTCTTAATCTGAGTGAGGCAGATGTCTGCTCCATTTCCTTACTTCCTCTCTTTGAATTCCTAGGTATTCCCCCCCCACATCCCCCATCCAGACGTTGTATTCTTTAAGGCTACGATGGCCTGGGAATAGGGTCTGCCTTGTTGTCCCTGCCCCACCTTCCAGGGTGGGGAATTTCACTAGGTATTAGCATTCATTACAGATGCTGACTCTGAATTCAAATCTAAGTCTCCTAATGCTTTGCCAGCTGCCTTCTAGAATCAGAGGGTGAGCCCTGCACATTCCAGGGTGGGCCTGATCAAGGCTGGGCCCTAGTGTACTTTTGCAGGCCCACCCCAGCCCCCTTCCGCGGTCCCCCACTGCCTTACCCGTCATTGGTCCTGGTGCTTCTGCCTTTAGGCTCCTTGCTTCACGCTTTTTCTCTGCTCACAACCTTCTTGCTCACTTCCCCTCTTCGTCTTCTAGTCAAATCCCAGCTCAAAATAAGCCTTGGAGCCCTCCCTGTCTGCCCCTGTTCTCCTCTGTGCTTCTGAGGACTCCCTCGCCCCTGTGATCATTTCTCCTGTTGCCTCAGATGTTTACATCTGTGCCTCCCTGTGTCCCCAAGGCCACAGTGAGCTCTCAGGAATGATGGCATTTTATTCTGGCAGGGTTTCCAGAATCCCAGTCCTCCCCCATCATGACCGGAAAATAAGCAACTAGAAAAGGAAGCTTTGGGTAAATTAGTCTGCACTGTCACCTGCATGTGTAGAAAGACAGGGTTTGTCACTGCCCAATTTACAATTGCTAAAGTGTGGAAAATACTTCTTTATAATTAAAGTTTTTAAACTGAGTTTCTTTTCCAAAGTAAAACTATGAAAAACACTTTTAGAAGAAAACAAAAGAAAAATTTCTCCTATTCTTTGGTTTGTCAAAGAGTTCTTAGATGGTTGTTATAGTTAATTTTACGTAACTACTCATCTTAGCTACAGTTCAGATATTTAGTCAAACATAGATAGATGTTTCTGTGAGGGTATTCTTGTGTAAAATTAACATTTAAATTGGTGGACTTTGAATAAAGCAGTTTGACCTCTATAATGTGGGTCAGGCTCACCCAATCAATTGAAGGCCTTAATAGATCAAAATACTACTCTCCCCCAAATAAGGAAGAATTTTGCCAGTAGACACAGATTGTCATCAGACAGACTTGAACTTCAACTCCAGCTCTTTTCTGGGCCTTCAGCCTGGCAGCTTACTCTGTGGATTTTGACTTGTCAGCCTCCATGACATGATTAAATTTCTTAAAATAAATATTCTCTCTCTTTCTCTCTTTACACACACACACACACACACACACACAGTATTAGTTCTATTTCACTGAAGAATTTATAATAGGACAATAATATACCAAAATCTTAACCCATACAATTAAAAAATATAAATTGAACTATATTAAAATTCAAACCCTTTCCTTTGCAAAAATCACTGTTAAGAGAATAAGAAGACACAGCAGTCTGGGATATTATATATGACAATTATATATGTGGCAAAGGTTTTATCAAGAATATGTAAATAGTTCTAAAAACTTAACCATAAAATAGCAAAACATAATTTTTTGAATGGGAAAAATATTTGAGTAGACATTTCATCAAAGGACATAAATATATGGCAATTAAGCACTTTAAAAAGATACATAACATTGCCATTCATTAGAAAAATTCAAATTGTAGATACCACTACATATCTATTAGAGTGCCAAAGGACAAAAAATTCTAACAATAACAAGTATTGACAAAGGTATAGAACAACTTGAACTCTTGCACATTGTTTTTGGAAATTTGAAATGTGGCAACCATGATGGCAAACAACATGGTTGTTCCTTTCATAGTTAACTATATACTTACTGTATCATACAGCAATTCCATTTGTAGGTATTTATCCAAAAGAAATGAAAACTTACATGTACACAAAACCCTTCACATGAGTGTTTATAGCAGCTTTATCCAAAATCAACAAAATCTGGAAACAACACAAACATCCTTCCACAGGTGAACAGAAACGTAAATTGTTTTAAAACCATACAACATCATAAAAGGTAATCAGCTGTTTTGCCACATGCAACATGACTAAACCTCAATTTCTTCTTAGCATGTAAAAGTTGTCGGAACTAAAAGTCCGATCTCTTTGTGAGTCAGTTCTCAATTCATATGACATTTAGAAAAGATAAAACTCATCGAGACAAAGAATAACGCAGTAGCTGCAGGAGCTGATATTGCGGAGAGGGGCCGACTACAAAGGGGGCAGCACAAGGTAAATTTTGTGTCAGATGGAACAATTCTTCACCATGATGCTGGAGATGCACAACTTCCTCAAAATCCATGACACAGTACACCACTAAATGTTTCTATATGCCAGTTTACAAACTAACTTTTGAAAGGATATCTATAATATTTCATTCAACTTTCTTGTTCCAATCTTTTTATTGGTATTGAGGTAAAACTCTTATTTCTGGTCTCTAAATGAGCTACCTTATGATAGCTGATGTATTATAGATATATCCACTGAAGAAGAAGCTAGGATAAAGGACACTAATTAAAAATTGTGATGCCCACTCTGTGCCAAGTGAAAAATTATACTTTTGTCTCCCTGACACCATTTAGCTCTTGCATCAATACTGTGAAGTAAGTCATTATTACGCAGACACTTGTCATACAGAGACAGCAGGAAACCAAGGCTGGGAGAGGCCAACTAGGTTGATGTCTGGTTCAGCATTCATGCAGTCTCCATTACACTATTACAGAGAATTTATTTATTAATAATTAATGTTCTTGAGATTTGTGGTAAAGGATACAGATGCAGATGTGGTATTTTGATTATTTCTTTGCTATTCCTTTCTCTCTCATAGTGACAAACAGTGTAGCTTATAAGACAGGTGTCTATGATGAGAACATACTACGTGATAGCAATCCCTCCCTACCAGGAGCCTGCGGTGTAGGTGACAGCCGTGTATCCAGTGCCACACTGTAGCTAACAGAACACCAGGGTCTTGCTTTCCTATGTTTCTGACAATGTTCCAGATCTATCAAATGTGTAATCATCCTAAAATTCATCAAATTACTTTCTCTCTCTATTTTTTTTTTTTTTTTTTGCAGTTTTTGACCAGGTTCAGGTTTGAACCCACCAGCTCTAGTATATGGGGCCGGCGCCCTACTCCTTGAGGCACAGGCATCGCCCCATCAAATTATTTTTGTGTGTGTGAAGAAGAACAAGGCTGCTCTTTCTCCTGTTTTTTGAACATGGGTTGACAGGTACACAGGCAAATAGAAAATATTTCTTAGAGAAAATCTGAGTCATTAAATTGTCTAAATAAGCATTCACTTTGTAAACTGTACTTTTTGTGTCATTATCAGTGTTTAGTGTGTGCTGAATACGGCATAAAAACATTTCTTCGAAATTGCATGAACACAAGCTTTCTGGGATAATGTAGCTTTGTCAACACAGGGGCTCAAGTCCATTTTGTGTTGCACGTGTAGGGGAAAACTGGGTTAGGGAATGAGGGAAGGTCCTATTAGTGGCAGGACAACGGACAGAGCTCAGACATGCCAATGTGAGTCAAAGGCAAACCTTTCAGATAGGACTAGAACTAGACGAGGTGGTCTAAAATGAGAGAAGAAAGATCTCAGAGAGCCATAAAGTTGGAGAGGGAGGCAAGAGGCACAAATTGGCCTTGGCACCAAAGAGCCATCAGTTAAGGCAACCTTTAGCAATGCCCTAAATGCATTGCACACCAAGGCAAGAAGATATTGTTTTAGAACAAGCATTTTAGTCTGTTTTGTGCTATTACAACATAAAACTCAAGACTGAGTAATTTGTGAGGAGCAGAAATGTATTTTCTTACAGTTTTGGAGGCTGGGTGGTAGTGTCTTTTGTTGGGAATCCTCTTGCTGCATTTTCACGTGGCAAAGGTGGAATGGCAAGAGAGAACCCACTCATAGGAGGCCTTTTAATAACAGCATCAATTCATTCATGAGGGTGGAGTCCACATACCCTATATACCCGCAATGAGGCCCTATCTCTCAACTTTGCTGAATTGGTGATTAATTTTCCAGCACATAAATTTGGGGGACACATTCAAACCACACCAGCAAGGTGACTCCAAACTACTAGGACAGAAGCAGGTGAGAGGTGTCAGTTTCTTGGAGAGGGAAATATACTTGGTAGAAAAGAGACAAAACTCAACAATTTCCTATGATTGTTCAAAAATTCACATTTGTGACTTTGAATTAAGAAATTGGTGCAATTACTTTCCTTGAAACTTGAAGGTTTTTATTTTGTCTTGTTTTCTATTTTTGGCAATATGAATTAAGGGAAATTATCTACCCAATTCATAGCCAATTTAAAAACCAACAAAATAGCACCCATTAACCTAATTGGATTCATCCAAAGCCCATGCTAATTTTCATCCTTGTTTAAGGCTCGTTACATTAATCACTTACATTTACTCTTAAGCCAAAAACTATAAGCAGGATAATCTATTGACATATTCATTTATGTAGGTTTTTCTTTTAATTTCCTCTCCTCTCATTCAAGCTGGTAGCAAAGGCTGTATATTTATTGCCTCAGAGAATTTTACAGGAGAGAAATCAGAGGTATCCCAAAGGTACTGGCCCTTCTTGTGTTCAGTAAATGCCAAAACAAATTGAAGAGACTGTGACAGAAAAGGAAGAGAGAGAATTAATGCCCAGCAGAAAGAAACAAAGGGTCAACAGGCCTACTCTGTGCCAGTGCCCTGAGAAGTCACAGCCTTGAGAGGTGGAAGTCTGGTGAGCATGGGGAGGCTGCCCCCAGAATAAGACCGCAGCCTCTGCAAAAAAAAGTGCTATGCTCCATGAGTTGCTCAGAAGTAGATCCCTGCTGGATACAGGGGATGAGGATAAAGCAGCCGCCCTTGTGGTGCAGTAGAGACAGAAGGACCTCACCGTATTTGAGAAGGGGTCCTCTTTTTGAAAGAAAGGGCCTTGACACTGATTAAAACAGAATTTTTCCCGGAGATAGAAGAAAAAATAAGGGAAAAATTTGAAGGCAAATTTATGTTGACATAGCAGAATTTCTCAAAGCGTTTTTTGAATCTTGCACTCTTGAGTTTGTAGATTAATATTCATCTCTGGCACGTGCTTAATAATAAGTCTTTACATTTGAAGCCGGCAGGGCTAACTTGACACAGAACTTAAAGAGTCCCACATAAAAATACTGCACTTATTTATATTTAGTGTTTTCAATGTGACCATAATGATCTTCATTATATTTATAGACTTGGAGAATACTAGGAAGAGAGCCAAACAAGAGACCATTAATGATTTTTTTTTTCCAGATTTAAAAACAAATCTAAAATACAAAGTCATAAAGTGGCCTCTAAGATCATGCAGGTCCAGAGGCAGAGTTGGGACCAGACCTCATGGGTCCTGGAAGAAAGCCACAACACTGCCCATCTTCATAACTGATCCACACCAGACTGGCCAAACTTCAAAATTGCTAAATTGAGAAAAGGAAATCTCTCCCTTTATCTAGGCCAAGTTCGCTGGGTAGCTCCGTTGAATTTAGAAAATGATATTCTTGCAGCAGGTTGTCCACGCGAGGTACTGCTCCTCAAAATCAGCCCCCTCAAGGGTGAAATGCTTTGGACACAGCATTCTTCTCCACCTTCATCAAACCGTGTGAGGGACCTGAGGCGAGGAATTCCGTTAAGGAAAAGAGGGAATAAGTGGTGGTTTTTGTTTTATGTATTTATTCATTTTTTTTAAAATTAAAATCCTTGCAAGAAAGAGATAGAGCAGGAGTTAGTCTTATTTCTAGATCCATGTAGCAGAATGGGCATCACAGTGCTGGGCAAAAGATTCGTTCTGTGCCACTACTGTGCGCTGGAGAGAATGCCATGTGGATTTTGCATCGAAAAATTCAGCATTTTTTTAAACTTAATTTTTATTAAATCATAACTGTGTCCATTTATGGGGTACCATGTGATGATTTGATAGACAATGTGGAATGCTTAAATCAAACTAATTAACATAACCATCCCCTCACTTACTTTTGTGGTCCAGCATTTATAATATACTCTAAGTTGTTTTGAAATGTACCCGTGCACTGTGCACATTAGATGAGACCCCGTCAAATGCCCTCCCTCCACCGCCCTACCCTCTCTTTTCTCCTCTCCCTTCTCTCCCCTCTTTCCTTCTGGACTACCTTTGTATTTTATCATTCATATGAATGTGTAAGTGTTTCTATATTGGTTTCATAATAATATTGAGTACACTGGATACTTTTTTTCCATTCTGGAGATACTTTACTAAGAAGAATATGTTCCAGCTCCACCCAGTGAAATGGGAGTGGGAAGCGTAAGGACGGAGATCGGGACTTTGGAAAGGAAGATAGGGTCCCTGAGGAAGCGGTGAGGTTTTCCTCCGGTGACTCGGGTGACAGCAGCGGCACCAAAAGGGAGCGAGGCAGGACTGGCCTGTCAGGCAGCAGAGCGGAGCGCACGTGCAACACCGTCTGGGATTCCCACAAAGAACTGAGGCTAGAAGGTGGGGTGTGCAACTTCTGGAGGTTGAAATTCCAGCACGTTCTCTGATGAAGGGATTGAATCACAGAAACGGTTTAAGAGTTGCTAATGCAATCCAATTATGGGCTGGAGTGTGGAGTCCATACACAGCATCTGCGGTGCTTAGCTGATCTCATTGTATCTCCCGCCTCTGCTTTCTCCCTTCTCTCAGCCTGTCTCAAACTTGCCTTTTCCAAAGTTTGGCCTGATCTTTATCTCAGCCTGCTCCCTGATCCGCTCTTCCGTATCTTTCTGGTTTGTAACACCCAGTTTTCCTTTACTTTGTTACTTCGTTTTACTGTTCATCTTTTCAGGAGTGTCTGGTTTTCTCTTTCTAGATTGTAACCCTATGGTTTTGATTTTTGATCCCACTGGGCACTCATGAAAGCTTCTAAAGTTTGAATAAATGTCTCTTGATAAAATTGTTGATATTGAGTATTAAGTTTAAACATATGTATCCCTCTAATTTTCTTAAAAAAGCAATAACACAACTCTATAAAAGTAGCTGTTTCCCCTTTTGCAATTAAATAAGGTGAAAAATTCATAGTTGTTTACAGTGGCAGTTAGAAGACTTTCTGCTGTATTCTGATTATCTCCTCTATTCAAAAAGATATGTGGAAATGGCAATAATCACCAAGAACAAATGACAAGACATTTTTGGGTTTTGTTATTTAAGTGCTCCTAAAACCTCCTAATTAAAAAAGCAAACAAAAAAATAGTGTGTCGTATAAATTATGGAAGACAAATACAATATTTTAAATGCAAATTTAAAATTTAAAGGTTTTAAAAATTTGAATAAAAACTGAAAAGCAGGGCGGTGCCTGTGGATCAAACGAGTAGGCTGCCAGCCCCATATACCAGAGGTGGTGGGTTCAAACCTGACCCTGGCCAAATAAAAAAGAAAAACTGAAAAGCAGTCAAACTTCCACATTTCACACTTTCTTTAAAATGTGTATCATTTAAAGAAAGTCTCAAACTTAATAACCACAACATAAATTTCATCATTTCCTTTTGAAAAGTTCCCTGGCTGAATCAACCAAAGAAAAGGCACTTCAGAATGAATAAAAAGAAATGCTTAAAAGTTTTCAGCCCCAAATATCTTAGCAGAGCATTTAGGGCCAGACTTCAGCTCCACAGTCCATTTTTCCAATTCAGCTCCACAGTCCATTTTTCTCTCCACTGCCCCTCATGCTCTTGCAATTCCTGTGTGATGACCACATTTTTGAGCCCCTGCCCTCTGTGTCTGCCTGGAGAGCTGTCATTCCCTGTCTTCATAGAGAAAACTCAAGCTTCCTCTCCAGGGTCAGCAGAGCCCTCCAGGATTGCTCTGCCCAAAAGATTTCTTCTATTGCATTTGAGCACATTTGTCACTCTTCTCAGCTCAAATGTCACATGACAAAGAGACCTTCCATGACCACCTGCCCAAACTGGCTTTCCCAATTCCACCTTCCTACATCAGTGCCTAATTATTCCCTTTCACAGTAACAGTTTTCAATTTTCTTGCTTATTTACTCTTTACATGTTTATTATCAAATTACTCATGTAAACAGTAACTAGTCTACTTAGGTAGAGATTTGACTTGTCTTGCTCAGCCTTCTGCATTCCTAAATTCTCCCTCAATTCCTGTAACGTAGCTGCCCTTATCAGATGAAAAGGTCTTGAAATGTTCTACACAGCTATTTGTGGAGGGGCAACTTGTTATCAAAGAGAGCAGCAGAAGACATTTGGAACATTTTGGAATTTGGAAAGCTGAAGAAAGGGCCATCAAAAGAACCTTTGCTTCTGGTTTTACCAGTGACAGAGCTGTGAGGTCTGACATGAGTTACTTGATTTGAAAGACATAGTTAAGATAATTTTAAGCTTGAACAGTCTACGGTTCTATGATTTGTCTTCTCTGCTTTGGGTTCTATACTCGTTTTTGTTTTAATTTTTTTTCCTGTAGCAATAGCTATCTGACATCAGTCAAGCAACTTATTTGTAGTTTTTGGTGTAAATTTCTTTACCTATAATTTGAGAGGGAGGGCAGAATGAGAAAAAGAACTCGGATCACGAAATCTCCCTTACATTTGTTGCAATTGTTCATTTGTTTTTGCTTTGCTTTTTGTTTGCTTGCTTGCTTTTAGAAGAGAAAACTGTATAAAGGAGAAGTCAAGAGAAAGAGGAGTACAGACCCCAGAAACTGGTTTGAGAACAGGCTTGCATCAAGTTTCTGCTAGCAGACATAGTGTGATCTGCTGATGATTGAGGCCAACTTTCTTTTATTCCCTGCGGATAGAAATGTGCGTATTTCATGTCTGCCCTGTGGAACAGCCAGCCATTCACTAAACCCCACCTGTCATTAGCTTATGCATTAAGACAATTGGCATGGTACTTGGCACACAGTTAACCTTGATGAAACATATGAAATATTAAAATAAAAGCTTTAATCATAGTTTCTATTTGTCAGAAAAATAAATCTCTAGAAAAATAGCACATGTGGAGGTAGCCTGCATGCTGAACTAGCGATGTCACCAGAGTTTTAGGGTTTTCTACCATCCTAGTCATCAATACTTTTAGAAGTCCAAATTCCTCTTCCCACTACATCTTCCCAAGTGTCCCTGTTTCTCTCCACTCTCCGCTACCAACTTGATGGAGACGATGGCTTACTCCAAGTAGCACCTGCCAGGAACATCTACTTTCGTGATGAGTTTTAAGATTCATCCACTGAGAACAAAGGGCAACATCTACCAAAAGGGCTATAGCAGCTCACACCAACTCCATACATCTGGATGTGCTCTGCACAGAATGTCCATGTCTTCCAGGGGCTAGTCCTATCCTAAAATAAAGGTTGGGCTTACCTGATCAAATCTTATTGATTTCAAGGTAACCATGGGGTAAAAACAGTTAAGATGTTGAATGCAGGGTTTAAAAATTGCCTGAATGGAGCTTTAGCCCTCAGGGGCATTGGGTGAGACCAGTTTTGGCACACTGGGTAAGTGGATAGCCACTTAAGGAGTGATCCCAGAGACAAGTGCTTTCCTGGGAAAGCTTCTGCTTAGCCCAAGCTAGCAAGTTAAAGTGCCTTCTAAACAGGCTGAGGAGGATTTATGCTCTCCACCCTGAGGGGTTTGAGAAATCATTAGAGGCCTCCGGTCTCCATTTTGTTCACCCGTATCAACATTGTGATTAACATATCATACCCCAGAAGATCACCTCTTGCCCAGACAATATCAGCAAGATATATATACTGCTTTGTTTCTCGGTTTTG
>CAUYRH010020171.1:0-10147 GCA_963574655.1 Perodicticus potto | reverse complement strand
ATGGCCGGGCCTTGTGGTGGGCGCCTGTAGTCCTAGCTACTTGGGAGGCAGAGGCAGGAGATTTGCTTGAGCCCAGGAATTGGAGGTTGCTGTGAGCTGTGATGCCACAGCACTCTATCCAGGGTGACAGCTTGAGGCTCTGTCTCAAAAAAAAAAAAAAAACAACAATAACAAAAAGTATTTAAATATGTCTAAAACCAACCATACACACATATATATATGACGTAGGAGTCCAACTTTAGTAGGAATATATTTATGCTGCGATATACTTCTGGAACACCAGGTGGCGCAGAGAATTTGGGGATGAACAACACAGCTGTTAACCTTTCTCTGGTTCCTAGGCTTAGACAGACCCTGCTGATTTGGGATTCCACAGCTCTCAAAAATTCTTCAGAGGCAGGTCTTACAGATTCCTCCTATAACAGTTCCTATGGCGTGCGGGAGTCCCTGGGCCTATCATGAGTTTAGGACTGTTTTCTGCAGAAGGAACTCTGACGGGGTGCCTTCGGCTCTGAGTAAGAGGCCTGCCCTCACAGCCTTCTGGTGACCTTTACGACAATGGTGGCACCCTTTCCAGGAACTTTCCCCAGTATGGATGTCTCACCCACTGCCAAACCACCACAGAATGGCTCCAGACAGCACCCCAATCTGGCTACCAAATTCTGCTCAGGAGTGCACACTTCTCCCACCTTTCCACTCAGCGCCTAGCTTCCTCTAAGAACTAAAAACTGTGAAAGGCTTCTTCTGAGACCTCTGTGTGTGTGTGTGTGTGTGTGTGTGCGTGGGGGGGCTGGCTGCCCCTGCAGCCAGGGCAGGCTTGCAGAAGTTTGCCTGGGTCTTTCATGTGCTGGGTTTCCTTAGCTCTGGCTTGCACTCCAAGTCCTGTAGTCCACCACCTCGCTGCACATCTCTAACTACCACTCCATCACAATATTCCATGCCTGGTACGATCCAGCCTTTTTTCTCTCCCCTGTTGCTACAGGAGAGCTCGGCTAAACGTCTTTCCCATCCACCATTATGCTTCGCCCCGATGGTTTCTTTTATTACAGAAATTCTTAATTTTCATGTATATTTTTCCTTTTAAAAAAAATTCTAGGGCGGCACCTGTGGCTCTTCGAGTAGGGCCCTGGCCCCATATACCAAAGGTGGCAGGTTCAAACCCAGCCTCGGCCAAACTGCAAAACAGAAAAATAGCCAGGTGTTGTGAAGGCGCCTGTAGTCCCAGCTACTCTGGAGGCTGAGGCAAGAGAATCGCCTAAGCCAGGCGTCCTCAAACTTTTTAAACAGGGGGCCAATTCTCTGTCCTCAGATCATTGGAGGGCTGGACTATAGTTTAAAAAAAAAGCTATGAACAAATTCCTATGCACACTGCACATATCTTATTTTGAAGTAAAAAACAAAACTGGAACAAATACAATTCACACCAACGCATGTGGCCCGCGGGCCGTAGTTTGAGGACCCCTGGCCTAAGCCCAGGAGTTGGAGGTTGCTGTGAGCTGTGTGATGTCATGGCACTCTACCGAGGGCAATAAAGTGAGACTCTGTCTCTACAAAAAACAAAACAAACAAAACAATCCTTCAGCTTGTGCTTTTGGGGTTTTAAGAATTCCTACTCCTATGTTATCTTCTTTTAACTTTGTGGTTTCAACTTCCTCATCTAGGAAGAGACTCCACCCTGTATAAAGAGTAGACAAGGATCTGGGTCTTTTTGTCTCCATGTTGCTAATTGTCTGAACACCTTCCACCAAAGTATCCATTGCCAAAGGATGTGTGAATCCTTCTTTATCAGATGCTAAGTTTTTCCCTATGAAATTCTGTCTGCAAGCTTTCTACTCTGCTTCATAGGCCTGTTCTTTTGTTCTTGTAGCAGTACCATGGATATAAAATATTGTTTTATGTCACTTTTATTACTATGCCTTTGTTATAGGTTGTAATATCTGGTGGATTGTGTTTTCTTTTGTTGATCTTTTATTTTTAAATTTACCTAACTCTAGCCAAAGTTTATTTCTTCTAATCAGAATAAGGATGTCAAATTCTAAAAAAAAATTCAGCTAGCTATATATTGGATTATGTTGAATATATTGATTACTTTAGAAAGAATTGACAGCTTTATGATATTAGGTCATTCCACCTAGAGCATGAAGTGGATTTTACTTATTTAATTAAACTTATAAGCCCTCTTGGAGATTTTCCTCCTGCTCTTGTTAGTTTATTTTATAGTTTTTAAAATGTTTTAATGCTCATGCAAATGCATTAATACTTTTTTATTATTTTTTATTGAGTCATAGCTTGCATTAATACTTTTAAGGATATTTTCTACCTGTGTTTGTTCAGAAATGCTTATAATAATACCAGGCCAAGTTTTCTTCTAGTATTTTTGTGATTTTGATTTTCTGATGTTTACATCCTTGATTCTTCTGGAATTAATTTTGTTATAGGACTGAGGGTCCAGGGAGGTGCTGAGAGAGTCTCACTGGGGAGCAATAGGGCTGTTTGCTCCCTGAATACCTATTGGGGTATTTCCTTAGGGAGGATCTGTCCCAGCTGCCCTTCCTGACCATGTGCATCAAAGAGAGTCTGCGTCTGCATCCCCCAGTCACTGTCATGTCCCGCTGCTGTACCCAGGACGTCGTGCTCCCAGACGGTCGAGTCATCCCCAAAGGTACTCACAGTGACAGGGAGAGGAGGCTCCTGGGCAGGCAGGCGGTCCCATTAGGCAGAGTGGACCTTGTTCTGATTGCTCCCTTCTCCCTACAGGAAACATCTGTATGGTCAGCATCTTTGGGATTCATCATAATCCGTCAGTCTGGTTGGATCCCAAGGTTCTTCCCCTGCCCCCTCTCCACCCTAGGACCTGGTGAAGGAGAGGGGTCCTGACTGGGGAAATAAGATACCCTCGTCTACTGTGCCCACATCTGTCTTTTCTAGGGGTGGCTGTGATTCCTGAGAGACCTTATCCAGCAACCCTGTTTTGCCTGTCCCCAGGTCTATGACCCCTTCCGCTTTGATCCAGAAAATCCCCAGAAGAGGTCACCATTGGCATTTATTCCTTTCTCGGCTGGGCCCAGGTGAGGCCAGTGGGGGTCCGAGGCGGGATGGGTGGTCCAGGTAATGGCCTTGTCCGAGACCTCCCGTGTCTGAAATTGTGGGGAAGCTCATTTCAGGGAGTCAGAGGCTTAAAGAAGATCCTATGAAGGCTCAGAGCCTTCTCCCCTGTCTACTGACTGAGTTGAGGGCTGGAGTCCGAGCTAGGCTCGGGTATAAGCAAGCCCCCTTGGGAGCCCCTGGCACCACCTCTCTGCAAACTAATCAGGGTGAGGGCGAGGGTCCCGGCCAGATTCCAGGTGTGATGGGGGTCCTAGGTGCAATCACAGTCCCCACCTCTTTCCCCAGGAACTGCATCGGGCAGACCTTCGCCATGACCGAGATGAAAGTGGTCCTGGCGCTCACGCTGCTGCGCTTCCGCGTCCTTCCTGACCAAACCGAGGCGCGCAGAAAGCCGGAGCTGATCCTGCGGGCTGAGGGAGGCCTTTGGCTGCGGGTGGAGCCGCTGAGCGCAGACCCTCAGTGACTCACTCCCTCTTGGCCTTTGACCCAATCCACTCCCACCCCCTGCCTTTTCATATTCTCAGGAATAAAACTGCAGTCCTCTGCCTGAGCCTCGCTTAGAGCCCGAGAACCAGTAGGGGGCGCTCGGGGACTGCAAGAGTTTGCAGGGTGAGAAAGGCTAGGTGGAGGCGGGGTGGTGTTCACGTACCTTGAGAGCTTGACTGCCTCTCCGGCTGACCACAGGGGCACCCACGCTGTTGACAGTTTGTCGCAGAGCCCAGGTATGGACTTTTCTTCTGTGGGCGAGAAGGAGCCATGGGAGGTGTTTGAGCAGGAGAGGACCAGGATTAAGGAGGGATTTAGGAGGCAGGTTTGAGGGTCTGAGTCAGGGAGGCAAACCCGTAAAGGCAGTCCACTTCTGCTACAGTGAACTAACTCATTTCTGATCTGAAACACCCAGTCTTTTCTCTCCCAAAGTTTCTTCACTGTGTTTCTATGTTTACTAAAATACTTAGTTCATTAAACATATTAAGGTCAGTTGTTTTATAGTGTGTCTGATCATTGCAGTGTTTGTATGCACTGTATTTTCTGCTTTTTCTTCTTTGCCGGTTTTCACTCATGGGGTCAGTGTTTTTGGTTGCCTTCGCCTGGTTATTGGCTGTTGTAGTTTGAGTAATATTTGTAGAATCTGATTTGTGTTCAATGAGTTCATGGCTTGCTGGGCATAAGGTCGCTAAGGGAGTTTAAATTTAAGCTGAAATCACACTTGCAGGTTCTTTCACTTCAGTTTACTCTCATCCTAAGAGATGTTATCCTTTGAGGGCTCCACTTATGTGACCAGGGACTTCTTCTAAATTCCCCTCCTCCTTGTATCACCCCTAGGCTTTGTTTGTTTGTTTGACATGGTTTTGCGCTTTTGCCTGGGTTACAGTGCAGAGGCACCATCATAGCTCACTGCAACCTCAAGCTTCTGGGCTCAAGGGATGCTTTTGCCTCACCCTTCCATTAGCTAGGACTATACAGGTGCACACCACCATACTTGGCTATTTTTCTTTTCTTTCTTTCTTTCTTTTTTTTTTTTTAATAGAGACAGCATCTTGCTCTTGCTCAAGCTGGTCTTAAACTCCTGGTCTCAAGTGATGCTCCCACCTTAGGCTCCCAAAGTGCTGAGATTACCGGAGTGAGCCACTGCACCAAGCCTACCCCTTGGCTTTGATTCCTGCCCCCCGCATCCTCCACACCATGAGGCCATTAAAATAGTTTCACCTTTTCTTAGTTTGAGAAATGCCCTGAGTGCAGTGGTTCTCAACCTTCCTAATGCCTCCTAATGCCATGACCCTTTAATACAGTTCCTCATGTTGTGGTGACCCCCAACCATAAAATTATTTTTGTTGCTACTTCATAACTGTAATTTTGCTACTGTTATGAATTGTCATGTAAATATCTGATGTGCAGGATGTATTTTCATTGTTACAAAGGGGTCGCAACCCACAGGTTGAGAACTGCTGCCCTAGTGTGAAAGTGTAATTTATATATATTTTAGGTTCTATTTTCCTGTGATTTATGTTTTTGTAATTTTTAATTTTCCTTTCATGTCATTTATTCATGTAAGGACTTGGGGAAACATTCAGTTTTGAGAATTGTTTTTCCCCCTGAAGTTTAGTGACACAATCACAGCTCATTGTAGCCCTGAGCTACTGGGCTCAAGCAATTCTTCCACCTCAGCGTCTCACTTTCCTGGGACTACCAGCATGTCTGGCTTGTTTTTAAAAAGGTGGAATTTTAGGATGGGCGCAGTGACCTAAAAGGAAGTGGAGGCTGCATGAGTTTTCAAAAGTGAGAGGAAGGCAGATGGGGTGGGAGTGGGGAGGAGTGTCCCTCCTTTCAGTACCGGGGACAGCAGCTGGCAGGCCCCTCCCCCCACTGTCCGTCAGTGGGGGGCTCTGGCCCATCCCAGAGTCCAGTGACTGAGCGCCTTTTAGGAGCTCATGGAATGGGTTTGAACCAAACAGTCTGAACCTGGTGTTCTGGGTCTACCTACGATGCTCTCGGGCTTGTCACCAGTCACACAGATTGAGTCAGGTGTGGCACTAAGCACAATTATAAGAGGGACTTTATCTAACAAATGCAATCAGTGTGACCTAATTCTTTGTACCCTCAATGAATTCCAAACAATAAAAAAAAGAATAAGAAATGAATGGAGAAAGATATAAAAAAATGTCATTTATAAGCCTGGGCACCTGTAATCCTAACACTCTGGGAGACCAAGTTGGGAGGATCGCTTGAGTTCAGGAGTTTGAGATCAGCCTGAGCAAAGTGAGACCGCATCTCTACCAAAAGTAGAAAAATTAGCTGGGCCTGGTGGCACGTGTCTGTAGTCCCAGCTACTTGGAAGGCTGAGGCAGGAAGATCATTTGTGCCCAAGCTTTTGAGATTGCTGTAACCTAGGCTGAGGCCATGGCACTGTAGCTTGGGGCAATAGAGTTAGACTCTGTTTTAAAAAATGTAATTATAATTATATAGCAGTTATAAGCAGTTATAACTAAAAGTACCAGTTTTTGCATTAAGAAGAGAAAATTGGTTAGTATAGACATTTATTTAAAAATTCTGCTTTCCACTCCTTCTATCATTTCAACAGTTGATAGTATTTTTTTTCTGTGTTCGTATACAAACGTTAACACTCACATAACTGATTTGTCAGGGCATCCCATCCCTTTGGGAGAATGTAGCAGTAGGGTCCTGGCAAAGACCTCAAATGGGCTAAAGGGGAGAGTTTAAGAAAGGGCTGCTTCCAACGATGTGGCAAGGTCCAGGGAAATCATGAGGAGGGTGCGGCACCCTGGGGGTAGCGTCAGCTGAGAGCTTTCACCACCCCAGGCTGGTGGGGCCAAGGAGCAGCTGTTCCTAGAACCCAGAGGCAAAATCTGCAGCTGATTGAGGAAGGCAGAGGCCAGACGTTAATCTCTTGTTCCCTCTCATTTCCTCCGGATGTACCCACTGATCAAACCACCACCTACTACCTGGCCGCCGCAGGTCAGTGGACAACGTGCCAGCCCTGCACACCAGGAGTGGTAGGTTTGAGCCTCGTTTGGGCCTGTTAAACCAAAAACAACAACAACAAACCCCTACAAAACCCCACCTACTGATCTGAGTGGAGAGACTGCAGCAGGTGTTCATAGACTCCCATAGCAACTCATTAACTCATTGCCCACAAGGGGTCAGCACTGGCTCCACGTGCCCCTGCAGAGGGGTTCGCTCAGCACCTCTGTCCTGGATGGTCTTGTCCGCTGGTCATTCAGACACCCAAATGAGGAGCAAAATTCTATCTCTACCCCCTACCCCACAGGTTCCTCTGTTCCTTTTTTTTTTTTGAAATTTGACAATTTTTTTTTGCAGGAACTGCCAAAGTTTTAGTGTTTAATAATTAATAGCACAACTGACCAGGGTTCAAGATATGAAGATACCATGCTCAACCACACTCACTCTAAAAACTAACCATATAGTATGTGATAAGAATGCACTTTTTAATAGTATAAAACCTGTGTACACATAGTAGTTAGTTGCAAAAAGCCATTCAATCTTCTCTTGGCTTGGAAAAAAGGTGTCCCAGATTTCAGGGTAAATTAGGAACTGTCAACTCTTTTTTGTGGCAGGTATCTTGCTTTCACCTTCCAGTTTTTCCACTCCAGCCTGTGTCGTGAGGTCTGCGATGTTTTTCTCCAGATCATCAATGCGACTACTCTTATCACCAATTCTTCCAATGATCTGGTCAGACATGGTCTGAAGTTTATCTTGCACCTGCTGCAGGAGGGTCTGCACCACCGAGGCCAGATTCTGCACCATCTTGGGGCCAGTCCATGGGTCCTCAAACTATGGCCCACGGGCCACATGCGGCGGTGTGAATTGTATTTGTTCCCATTTTGTTTTTTACTTCAAAATAAGATATGTGCAGTGTCCATAGGAATTTGTTCATAGTTTTTTTGTTTTTTTTAAACTATAGTCTGGCCCTCCAGTGGTCTGAGGGACAGTGAATTGGCCCCCTGTTTAAAAAGTTTGAGGACGCCTGGTCTTGGCTATTTCCCTGGTTCCCAGCTTGGCGGCGATGTCTCGGACCATCACCTACACTTCTGTGCAGACCTCCTCTATTCGTTTTTTAAAGAAAATTGAGACAAGGCCTCCTATGTTTCCCCAGCTGGACTCAAATTCCTGGGCTCAAGGAGTCTTCTGGCCTCAGCCTCTCAAGTTGCTAGGACTGCAGGCGTGTGTCAAATGCCTGGCTTCTTCTCCTTTGGGTGATATGCTTGGGGTCTCTTCCCTGGAGTTTGGATGAGAAACACCCTTCCCCACTCCACAGGGATGGTCGCTGTGGATCCCACTTTTTATCCTCCCTTTCTGGGGCTGGGGCGGGTAAGGGGAGTGAGGGGCCAACCGCTCAGAACTGGCACCAGCCAGTAGATCCCACCCAGGGAGTTTCTTATCAACTATTGTGGACACGCTGGACTATTACAAAGCTTACCTTAGGCCCTTTCCTCCACACATTAGCTCATACGATTCCCTAGGACCTCTGCCAAGATGTTGGCATATCCAGACAACTGATCTGGCCCTGAATGTGCCTTCAAGGGCTGGTTACTCTATTGTGGTGAGTGGAATGCAGCAAGTGCTTCTGGCTTGAATGTTGGACCAGATTTCCCTACCACTGTGGGTCCTCAGCGTGCTGGTTCCTGCCCCTGCTCCCCACCCACCAAAACCCTGAGTGAAATAGCCTCAGATCTTAGAAGGACTGAGGAAGGCAGGAAGAATGAACATACTTTCATGTCATCTGGTTGCCCCATGAGCTGCTGGGTCGTTATGCTCTGGATATGAGTCTGGGGGGGGGTCCTTATACCTGACCCACTCTTTCATGTCGCTTTTCTGCTCAAGGGTCACCTCTGGGGCAGTCCCTCCCTGGTCACAGTGTCCAGAGCAATCTCCTCAATCACTTTCTAGCCTGTCTCACTCTGGTCATTTCTTTGAATAACCACCACCAAAGTGACTTGGTCATATTGCCTGCGAGTTTCCCCGTCTGACGTGGGCATCACAATGCCAGTTTTGTCAATCTGTGTACCCGGCCTTAGCACTATGCCTGGTGTTCAAGTAAATCAACTACCTGAGAGGATGATTCCACCTTACCATTTTGCCAAAGATGATGTGAGGTTCAGAGACAGCAAGCAACTTACCCAGGGTTGCACAGGGATGCAGAGTATATGCAGTGACAGAGTGTGGATTAAACTCAGTTCTGCTAAATCCTGAATGTGTCTCTCCCTGACACTCAACAAAAGGAAAGTGAAACTCCAGCCAGTGGGCAGCCTTCATGCTTGTCTAGAGAGACCTTAGGTGGATCCTGGGAGACGTGTCTTCACCTTCTTCATGGTGACTTAAAATAAGAACTGGTCACCAGTGTTGTGTACCAGCGGTTGCTCCTACTATCTTAACCCCTATTTCTTAAAAAAATTTTTTATTTAGAGATAGGGTCTCACTGTATTGCCTAGGCTGGGGTGTAGTGCTTTGATCATAGCTTACTGTAACCTCAAACTCCTGAGCTCAAGGGATCCTCCTACCTCAGCCTCCTGAGTAGCTGGGACTACAGGTGTCTCACCATCATGCCTGGCTAAATTATTTACTAATTTTTTTTATAGAGACAAGGTCTCACTATGTTGCCAGGCTGGTCTCACACTCCTGGTCTCAAGGAATCCTCGGACCTCCCCCTCCTGGAGTGATGGAATTACAGGCATGAACCACAGCACCAGCCTGGTTTGTTGTAATAATTAAATTAATGGTAGGTCAATGTGAAAAACAAAGCAATAGAGATGTGCAAACGGTTAAAAGGGTGTTTGTTCCAATTCTACTCCCCTAATTCCACTGTGTGATATTATGAGATACATAATGTATTATACCAGTTCACAGTTCCCAGCTTATAACTCCCATAACCCTTTTCATAGTCTTTTGATATAATTTGGGGAGCATTTTCAACCACAGAAACAGGCCTGGGAAACAGAATCTCTCTCTCTCTATTTTCTCCTGCCCTCTTTCCACTTGCCCGTAGCAGGACTCTTATCTTCCCTCACCTTTCTGATTGTGAGTAATAAGACCCATTCCAGAGAGGGTCTTGCTCTACACCCTGGAGGAAAGAATGCGGCCTAGAGAGGCCAAGAGGAATCTGAACAGACAGGCCTTATAGCATTTAGACCCTATCTTTTTGTCCAATCACATTTCAACCTGATTGTGAATGCTTCAGTCCCCATAACAGGTGCAAGAGGATAGGTTTGGGGGAGTTTTCAGGTAGCTGCTGAACTCACCCACATGTAGGGGCAGGGCATGACCCAGTTCCGTGGACACAGAAGCTCTTGCATTCTAAACTCTTTCAGATCTCACCCTGTATATCTCTTCATCTGGAAGTTTGTTTATATTCTTTATTTTATTTTTTTTTGAGACAGAGCCTCAAGCTGTCACCCTGGATGGAGTGCCGTGGCATCACAGCTCACAGCAACCTCCAATTCCTGGGCTCAAGCGAGTCTCCTACCTCCGCCTCCCAAATAGCTGGGACTATAGGCGCCCGCCA
>CAUYRH010020168.1:0-59406 GCA_963574655.1 Perodicticus potto | reverse complement strand
AGTGAGAGGCCTTAGATATAATCTCATCTCATTTGGCAAAGCAGACTCTAGTGCTCCAAAAGTTTAGGAGACCTGCCCCATCACACACTCAGCAATGGCACAGTCTGGACTTGAACTAATATTCTACTTCATTATGCTGCAAGCGCTACTATCCCAGGGGATCATCCTTGCAGTATCCCATAGCAAACTAACTTCCAAGGTTGTAATCAGGTAGGCCGGGCTTAATTCTAGGGTCTCATAGCTGAAGATATTGAAGAAGCAACTGAACTTCATAGACTTTCAGCTTCATCATCCTCAAATTAAAATAATGCCCTGGGCTTCGCGCCCATAGCACAGTGGTTATGGCACCAGTCACATACACCGAAGATGGCAGGTTTGAACTTGGCCTGAGCCAGCTAACCAACAATGACAACTGCAACAAAAAATAGCCAGGCATTGTGGCGCCTGTAGTCCCAGCAACTCAGGAGGCTGAGGCAAGAGAATTGCCTAAGCCCTGGTGTTGGAGGTTGCTGTGAGCTGTGTGACGCCATGGCACTCTACCGAGGGCGATAAAGTGAGACTCTGTCTCTACAAAAAAAACATAAAAATCATGACTTTTTTTGCTTCCATTTCTCCCTTTTAAAAACATCAAAAGAGTTCTTTTTGCATTTTGGGTAGTTAATGTTGAGATTATAATAATTCAAACAATGTGTGAATATGAATCTTGGTCAATAGAGCAGTAGCTGAAATTCCAACATAAAACCATAAGTGGTGCAGAGACATCTGGTTTCTGTGTAATTGTGGCTTTGTTTAATTTTGTTGACTCTATAAGGCTGACAAAGGTTCAGTTCCTGTAATACACACGTACAATAGTGGATAATTTTTAACGTTAGCTTTCTTCCTCTTCCCTTCCTTCCTTTCTTCTTCTTTTTTTTTTTTTTGTTACATTGAGCTGGGCTCAGATAAAATTACTAAAGACATGAAGCGAACCAGCCTTCACTTTCCCTCCCCAGAAGGGTTTTCTTTCTCAAGACTCCCTGGCTCCTTAAACTCAGGATACCACAACGCCTGGGTATTTTTCTGTTTTTGCAGTTCAGCCGAGGCCGGGTTTGAACCTGTCACCTTCGGTATATAGGGTCAGTGCCCTACTCGATGAGTCACAGGCGCTGCCCAAAGTCATGATTTTTATTTTAAGAACTAAAACCAACTATGTGTAAATCTGAGTGTTAGATCTGGAAAAGATAAATGGGCTACGTTATAAAAATTGTGAATTCAACATTTAGCCCTTCAGTCAGAAAGGAGAGAGGACTAGTTAGGAGAAGGGGAAGTGTGTTCTCATATTAAACTTTTCTCTAAGTATAACCCACTCTGAAATCATTAGATGTCAAAAATGGAAAAGCAAATGTGGTGTATGCATACCATACTACTCAGCCATAAAAAGGGATGAATTAATGCCTTCTGCAACAATGTGGATGGAACTAAGTGAAGTATCTAAAGAATGGGGGAAAAACACCACATGTATTCAATTGGAAGTACATTCATTATTCAATTGGAAGTAACTTATGAGCACATTTGTGCAGAGGGAAATAAAACTCAGTGGAAATCGGGTGGGGGGGGAACCTACCTAATGGGTACAATGAACACTATTTTGGTGATGGACACACCTATAGCCATGACTCGAGCATTACAAAACCAATCCAGGTAACATTTGTACCCCCTTAATATTTTGAAATTTTTTTAAAAAAATGGAAAAGCACTTTATAGATCTGGACTTGATGAACTGTGTCCTTGGGTCTATTTTTCTGCTCCGAAGGACAAAGTGTATGTGCCTATGCGTGTGTGCACACACATGCAGGTGTATGGAGAGAGAGAAAGCTGAGAATTACTATATTCTGGGCTTTCATGTTGTTTTACTTCCCTATGCTGGAGAGAGATGTGTGCGTGGGCACGCATGAGAGTTGGAGGTGAGGGGTGGCATGGGGTGGGTTGGGGGAAGTATGGAAAGCAGAAAGACTAAAATGTCTCTCTTAGAGTTTACAGCTTCCTGGTGATCCACTGCCTGGGTATAATCACGCCCCAGCATGGTCAGGAGCAGCAGACAGGCCAACTCCAACCTCACGAAGAGAAACTTCTCTCCATAAATCCTGATCAGTCATATCTTACTGGAGAATGCACTTGTAAATAGTTATCTTTAGAATGGACTTTGCTTTGAACTTGGCTCTGAAGCCATCTTCTAATCTTTAGGTTACCAGACAGTTGGGCTTTAGAAAGATGGTAATTTTAGATTATCAGAGCTCTAAGGTTGATTTACGCCTAATGACCGAGACAGACTTCTAAGAAATAGCCCCTGTGATCCAAACCAGTGGTTCTTAAACTGGAGTCTCCATGTACTTCAAGGGTCCTTGAAGGTAGTAATGAAAGTCTGAGAAGTTTTTGAGATAGTGTTCTGAAATAACCTTATCTTAACAAGGTGTGGAGGCCCAGACCTCTAATTCCAGCACTTTGGGAGGCCAATGAAGGAGAATCACTTGAGGCCAGAAGTTTGAGACAAGCCTGGGCAATGTAGAAAGACCCTGTCTCTACAAAAAAAAAAAAATGGAAAAATTAGCCAGATATGGTGGTGTGTGCTGTGTGCCTATAATCCTCGCTACTTGGGAGGATAAGGTAGGCAGCAAGAGGATTGAGTTTAGGAGTTTGAGATTGCAACGAGCCATGATTGCACCACTACACTCTATCCCAGGCAACAGTGAGACTCTGTCTAAAACAAACAAACAAAATCTTCATTTGCCTGCTCTAATGCTGCAAATGCTTGCTAGATTCCCAAGTATTTTTGCTTTTAGCTAAAGTTATATTGATTCATTTTAGAAACATAGATAATTCGTGATTTACCACAAGATCCACTATGTGAAAAATCCAAACATAGAGTGGCTCTGTACATGACAGAAGTATATTCTACTCCACCAAAATATTTGCAGTGTTTTCTACCTTATACCTTAACCTTTTATTTTCTATTGAGTCACAGTGAGTTTATAGTTATAATTCCACCAATTTCTTGTGAGAATTGTGTTTTCAGTTAAGTGCTGATGTAAATGTTTCAACAGATACTGGGCTGGGAGGTTGGCTAGTATTCTTTTTGTAAAATGAGACTTTTAATGAGGATAATATCTAAATCTAAAATTATTCCATTTCTGCATGAGTAAATGGACATCCTATTTTTCTATTTTTATAGTTATTCTAAACAATACCATGTTAGTTTACACAGAATTTCTCCCGTACATTTCTACTACATAAAGTATATCCATAATCTGTTAAAAAAAAAAAAAAAAAAAGTACAGCAAGGATAAAGGGGACTGATACAGAAGATGTTTTCCTTCCCTTCAGGTGATTTGAAGCTACTCTCTCAATAATTGGATTTGGTGAGGAATGGTGGGGTTGGGACGTGGGCAGCCCAGGCGACTTCTTGCTGTCTTTTTTATTTATTAGAATTGACGCATCCTCATACTTACCTGGCGGGGAGATACCGTGATCATGAAGCTGGTTTTCCCAGGGTGAGTCTCATGCATTGCGCTCCGGATCTGCTGATCCCTGCAATTTCCCCAAATGTGGGAAACTCGACTGCATAATTTGTGGTAGTGGGGGACTGCGTTCACGCTTTCCCGGAACAAAAAAAAAAAAGAATTGACACGTCAGCAACTTGGAAATTGTTCTGAGTAGTCAGTTGGGCATGTTCCATGTTTGGGACAAGAATGACTGTGGTTAGAATACAAGTTCAAGTGGCTGCATAGATTTACTAGAGGACCTGACCTGCCAAAAAAGCTGGAGGCCTTAGTCTTCCCAGGAGAAAAGATGCCAAATATGAAAAATCGCAATTACCCCTGTCTTCTTGGAGGAAAAACTCTTGTGATTTTTAAAAAATATGTAGCTTAGAAAGCTCCATTTCTAGAGAATCAATGTTTTCTGTTACTTAATGGAATCTATTATACAGCTTGCTATAGTGTGTTTAGTAAAGGAAGTAAGGAGATGGTGGTTCTTAACTAATCTGAAAGCACAGTAAAACAAGGTATGTATACAAGGTCATGTTTACTTTATGTGGTAGTAAAGAATCCTTGTTCTTCTCTTGGGCTTCATAGTTTAATTCAACAGGATTATTGCCATATTACTTTTAAAAACATGGTGACTTATTTTATAAACCCTTGAAATCAGACCCAGACACAAGTACTAGTGCAAGGAGTTTATTTAAGAGGTTCTATCAGGGAGCAGGATCAGTGGGCTTGGAGAAGGGCACAGGTAAGAAGGGAGAGCTAACGCAAACATCCATTATTGAGATTCTTACCATCAGCCATGAATTTTCCATTCTGCTGGGACTTCTGAGCAGTGCGCAGAATTCTTCCCTAAATCGCTCAACTGAAAGATGGAAGGCAGAGTAAATACTTGGATGCTATTTCTCCAAGGGCTGCAGGGGCTTTAACTCCCTGGCACTTCTAAGCTGAACTTGTACAAGCCAAAGATACTCCCAGGTCTTAGGAGATGGCCTGGGCCAGAATGTGGAAAGACACAAGGCAGGAGCCCTGTTTTTTATTTTACTTTCTAATATAAGATCTCTGCTCTCAAAAACTTAAGTATTCCTTTAGTAACTGTAGGCACCATGCTGTATGGTACAGGGTGTCCCAAAGGTCTCCCATAAAGTCACCGTGCATAGGGAAAATGGAAAATTATAGTTAAGTGTACTTTTATTTACAAAGTACTCATTATAAAATTTTACAGAATACTTACCAAATATCCTCTATGTGTTGGCCACCTCTTTGTAAAATGTTTTCATCTTACATAACTGAAATTTTGTGACCTCTGACCAACCTCCCTCTCTAGCTGATGGCTCCACTGTCACCTCATGGCAGACCCACGGCCAGAACTACCAAGCTAAACCACTCCAGAATTCCAGACACTAAGATACCATGGGAGATAATAAACATTTTGTTGTTTTAAGCTGAGTTTGGGGGTATTTTATTTGCAGCAATAGATAACCAATAGAATGTCCATATAAAGTGGAATATTACATATTAACAGTAGTAAAATCATCAGATCTTCAGAGAATCCTTGAGGTCATGTAGAAGTGATGAGTACATAATTCTCAGCAGGGAGCAGAGCGGTGCGGACGTGTTGCACATCTATCGTTTCCTTCTCATCAGCACATGTCCTTTCTCTCCTCCTTCTGTTAATAGAACTTCCCTCTCCGGCAAGAAAATGATCTCCTATGTCTCAAGTAGTGCTGACTCCAACCCAGAGAGGTCAAAGAAATGAATTAGATTAAATTATAGTAACTCATTTCCTTGGCACATCATGGAAAGCAAGCTGTTGAAAACAATTTTCCCCCCTTTGGAATCATTTTTAATATTTAAATACAAAAAGTGAGCACTGCTTTTTGGTTTTTTACACACACAGGTCTAATGGACAAAATGCGCAGAGGACACAAGTTCCTGCTCCGCTAAAGCTGCAGCGGCCTTCCTTCTCTCCAGCTTATACAGGGATTCAGAGTGGCCGCTTTACATGACAATTGTAATGTGTTTTGCCTGTTTGCTATCGTGTGCATGTCCCTCCCACACATTTCCATTCTTTTTTATTAAAAAAAAAAAAAAAGGTCATTCATTGTCAGGGCAACATCCCTCCCACTGGCATCAGTTCCTACCCCACATTGGGATAGTGAGATCTTCCAGTTAGAAGCAATTTAGTGAAAGGGGTGGGGTGACCAGAGCTGGAATAACTATCTGCACAGCTGCACTCTGGTATCAGAGTGAGGACAGAAAATATAAGTCAGGATATCGTGGAGGGTATAGTTGCAAGTTGACAGTCTATCTATGAGACAATGTGGAGAGGATTTCCCCACCCCCAGGTTTGGATAGATCAGTGTGCCAAAGTTTAAAAAAAAAAAATTCAAATAAGGGCAGCACCTGTGGCTCAAAGGAGTAGGGCACCGGCCCCATATGCCAGAGGTGGTGGGTTCAAACCCAGCCCTGGCCAAAAAAAAAAATTCAAATAAACAGCAGTTTAAATACAATTGAATTTTGAACTTCTCCCAGCAACACAGCAGTAACAACGTGGGTCTTCCCAGGCAGTGAAAGTAGAGTCCCTGGCATTCCTCTGGACAGCCGTGTCAGGCCCTAGAAGCATCTGCTGCTGCTGCAGTTGTTGCTGTTGCTCTATTTGCAACTTCTCAGACGCAAAGACAACAGGAAGAATCAGGATCATAAAGGAAGTAGTCCCAATCCAGGAGGCTGCCCTGGGAAACCTGTACCTTTTTAAGCCATAAAGAGGCAGTGATCAAAAGTGGCTCTGGCCATGGAACAGACCCTCTCGGGAACATCTCAGTCAGGCCCATGTTCTCTCCAACAAGGTCTCCTCTAGCTCGTGTCATCATGCTCTTCCAGCTCTTCTTCAGTCTTCTCCACGTCACCTTTCAGGAGCAATTCATCAGGGTGATACTAGAATTTCTTCTGCAGTAGGTCTTTAGTCTCAGTGATTCAAGAATAAATCCACAGACCACAGATCAGTAGTAAGACAGGAAAAGAATTTTCCTGTATTTTACAGAAAAGAATAAAAAGAAAGCACCAGAGCTTCTGGCAGAGGGAAAACTCAGGTCAGAAAAAAAATCTCCCCTCTGGGTCTTTTGTCTAGTTGGATGTGTGTGTGTGTGTGTGTGTGTGTGTGTATGTGTGGGTAGGTATCCTAACAAATGTATAGATACAATCCCTTCCATTCCCAGGCCTAGGAAACTTACATGAATTGACTTACATGAAATTGATTCCCCTGGGATACAGGGGAAAATGCAAGGGGAGGGAGACAGAGGCCAAGGCAGAGACACCACAGAGCTCCCTGAGCTGGCAACCTGGAGGTGTCCCCACAGCAGTTGTCTGGCCCCTCCAGCCATTGTAGCCACCTGTGACCCCCCTCAACCTGTTGGTTCCTTTGCCGGCTGTTGCCACACCAACACCCATAGGACAGAGACAGTAGGTCCACCCCTCAGCTCTAGCTAAGCTTGCCGGGGCGCCACCCACCTTGTATCAATTCTCCCCCTCTGAGTAGAAAATCTAACTGCTGTTAGGGAAAAAGGAAGAAGACTTGATCTAACTGCTTCCTGCTGAATCAGGCAATGGGAGATTCAGCAGTTAGGGTTTCTCTAGAAGAAAGGAGATCCAGGGGTCCATGATAGAATCAGGTCTTGGACTGGAACCATCTTTACAGTGTGTAGCTTGATGACATCATTTCTGGAAGACACAAATCTGAGTAGCTCATTAAAAAATAAGAGTAAAATAGTGAGAGAAGGGTGTTAATTACAGTGTCAGTGGTGTCAGATTATAAATAACAAAGTCAATGATATTAAAATAAAAATATATTAACACTTTTTCTTACTGTCTTCTAAATAATAATTTCAAATTTTCTTTAGGCTCACAAGTGTAGGTGGACTGTGGTTGATTCTCTTCATGATCCATTTCTGTGGGAGGTGGTGGGTTCCAAGATTTTACTTGTGAATGAAGTACCTAGGAATCTATTCCCATAACTTTGACAGCTGTAGAAGAAGACAAGATAAGAGAAAAGGGACCCTCCCAACTTGGGGAAGGGAAGGTGAATTGGAGGGAAGTGTTTTGAATAATAACTAGATCTCCAAGAGAGAAAAGTTCTTTTAGTGTTGCATGTGAAAAGGATTTGTTGAAATTTAGCTAAAGAAGTAATATGTTTTCTAATTCTGTAGTTTCTTAATCAAATAATAAATCATTAGTTTAAAGGGGCCTTCCATATAGTAACTCCAATGGGCTATAACCAAGTCTCCGAGGTAAATTTCTTATTCTAAGGAGAACAATGGAAAGTAATTTAGTCCAAGGGAGATGAGTCTCCTGAGTTAGCTTTCATAACTGTCCTCTGAATTTATCATTCATTTTTTCTACCTTCCCAAAGGATTGGGGCTTCAAGAACGTTGTAGATGATATTTTATGCCCAAGGCTTTAGAAATTCCCTGTGTAACAGCTGCTTTGAAGGCAGTCTCATTACCACTTTACAAACTCTAAGGGAGTCAAAACCTAGGAATAATCTCATGTACTAAAGCCTTTACAACTTCCTGGGCCTTTTCGGTCCTGCAAGGGAATGCTTCAACCCAATTAGTAAAAGTATCCACCAAATACCAGCAAATATTACATACCATGTACCTTAGGGAGATGAGTAAAATCTATTTGCCAATCTTCACCTGGATATTTACATTGTTTTTGTATATCTGTGGGAGCTAGATGGTGATTTGAAGGATTGCTTCTCTGACATACCTCACAAGTCCTTGTTACATATTTATGGGGGGTTTTCTTCCTTTTTTTTTTTTTAGATGCAGAGTCTCACTTTGTCACCCTCGGTACCATGGCGTCACAGCTCACAGAAATCAAGATCTTGGGCTTAGGCCATTCTCTTGCCTCAGCCTCCAAGTAGCTGGGACTACAGGTGCCCACCACAATGCCTGGATATTTTTTTGTTGCAGTTTGTCTGAGGTCGGGTTTGAACCCACCACCCTCGGTATATGGGGCCAGTGCCACATTCACTGAGCCACAGGCGCCTCCCATGGTTTTATGGTTTTAAATACGTTCTTTCCATTAAAGAGAGCTTTGGCCATTTGATAGGTACTTTCAGTGCCAAAATGAAAAGACTGATGTAAAGTTTTAAGTATTTTCCATTGACTTGCAGCAGGTAATAGCAAAAGTCCATTTCTATTTTGTAGCCAGCCTGATGGAAGTAGTGAATAGTCTCTGGATAAAGCCAACTCCATTTCTTTTTGTGCATATTAAGGTGCATGATTCTCAAGTGATCCCTTCCAAATGAAAGATGCCACAAGGGGAATTTTTCCCGTGCTTCTTTATTGGCAAGTCAGTTTACCTTAAGAAATATCATCTCCTTCAGAAATATCATCTAAGGTTTTTTGGTGTCCCTTACAATGAATAACAGCTAAGTTCTTGTGGAGCATGAACAACTTGTAGCAACCTGTCTATTTCATGAGATATTTTATGGAGGAGCCTTTGGAAGTTAAGTATTGTCTTTCCTTCCAAATGGCATCATGGGCATGTAAAATGAGGAAAGCATATTTTGAGTCAGTGTGTGTATTGACTCATTTGTCTCTCCCAATTTCTAAAGCATGTGTTAAAGCTATTAGCTCAGCTAATTGTGCACTGGTTCCTGAAGGGAGAGACCCACCCTCAATTACAGCATACTGAGCAACTACAGCCTAACCTGCTTTGTGAGTTGCCTGTTCTACAAAAGAACTTCCATCCATATACAAAACCATGTCTGGAGTGGTAGAAGAGTTTCTTGTAAGTCTTCTCTAGCTGCATAGGTCTGTGCTATAATTTGTTGGCAATCATGCCCTATTTCCATATTGGATTCAAGGAGGAAAGTGGTAGGATTCAAAGTGGCACAGGTGTGTAGAACTAGTCTTGCTAGTAATAAGGCTTGATATTTAAGAAGGCGGTTATCTGACAGCCAAAGATTGCCTTTTGAATTTAAAGGTTCAGGAAAATCATGAAAAGTGTGAATAATTAGGTCTCTTCCCAAAATTAGCTTAGTTTTTTCTGGGGTTAAGAGGGCCACAGCTGCTACCCATAGAAAGTGTGGCCATCCCTTGGCCATGGTGTCAATTTCTTTGCTAAGATGAGCTACAGGTTGTAAAACTGGACTCTGTGTTGTGTCAAAACTCCTAGGGCAATTCCAATACACTCTGTAATATACAGATTAAATTATTGTCCAGCAGGAAGACTCAAAGCAGGGGACTGTAAAAGAGCATTTAATTAAAGAATAGAGGGGTCAAGCTATTTCACTATATCCAGAAATCCAGAGTCTGCAAAAGCCCATAATTCCTAAGAAGCCTCGAAGCTGCCTGAGAGTTTGAGGTTTAGGGTGAGCCAATATTAGTTCTATCTTTCTTTGCCCAAAGCACTCTTACACTGTGAAAGTTGGAGACCCAAACAGTGCACTTCAGACACACATAATTGGGCTTTAGCCTTGGAAACTCTACAATCAGCTAGAAAGTGTAATAGAGCCTAGATAGCTTTGTGGCATTCCTCTGCATCTGGTGCTCCTAAAAGAATGTCGTGTACATACTGAATAAGAGTCACTGAGGGATATGAGAAACAACTCAAGTCTTGGGCTAAGTCTTGTCCAAACAAGTGAGGGCTGTCCTTAAATCCCTGAGGCAACACAGTCCCTGTGAGCTGGGTGTTGGAGTCAGAGGGGTCTTCAAAAGCAAAAAGGTATTGGGAATTCTCATGAAGAATGCACAGAAAAAGGCATCTTTTAAGTCTCAGACTGTGAAACAGGCAGCTTTTTCAGGGATATGAGATAATAAAGTATACAGATTGGGAACTATAGGATGGAGAGGAATGATTGCTTCGTTTATAATGCAGAGGTCTTGAACTAGTCTCCAAGTCCCATTTGGCTTTGGCACTCCTAGAATAGGAGTGTTATAAGGACTATTGCAAGGTATTAGTAATTTCTGTCACTTTAGATTCTGTATTATGGGTATTAGCCCATCCTTAGCTTCTGCTTTTAGAGGGCATTGTTTTTGATTGGGATAGATGGTGGGATTTTTTAACTTAATTTGGACTGGTTGAGCATATCTTGCTCTTCCCACCTCTCCCTCGGTAGCACAAACTTCTGGGTTAATTTCTGTCTCTAATAAGGGAAGGCATAATATAGGTTCTTAGCCCATAATTATATAAATTGTTGTTCCCACTTTAGTCAGTATATCCCTCCCCAAAAGGGGAGCAAGACTTTCAGGCATTTTTAGGAAGGTGTGAGAGAACAGTTAGTCACCCAGTTGCAGCTTAAAGGCTGCAAGAAGTGTGGGAAGCCGCGGGGGACCCCCCCACCCCGCCACTTTTTACTGGGAAGAGCCACAGGGAGCTAGAAGTCCAGATGGCCAGAACTAGAGATAAGCAGCACAGCAGTTCCCAAGAAGTAAATGACCTTCTTCCCTGTGAGAGTATAAAAGTCTGGAAGAAAAAGAAAGTGTTGTCAAAATAAAGTGAAGTCTCAGCCTGACTGAGTCCATTATCCTGTGTGTGTTTTCATCCCGGCGCCCCCTCCTCAGAACCTCGCTAGTGGACGGCAGGTCCGTCAAAGAAGAATTTAGAAACTGGCTTTCCAGACACCCCTTGTATAAGTGCAGTTTTAGGGGATAGAAGACCCGAGTTAGAGAGGAGTACAGAAAAAGTTGCTCCAATGTCCAGAAGAAATTCTTTCCGCTGGCCCTCCACTATGAGGCAGACCCAGGGCTCTTGAGGGGTGATGACACAAGCTGGAGCCATGAGAAACTGCCCCAGGTGCCCTCAGTCTGATTTGGAGGCTGATGAGGTCACTGTCCTAGGAGACTTCGCCTCTGGGGACAGGCTGCCCTCCAGTGGTCACTCTTGCATTCTGGACAGGAGCCTGGTGGCTTGCCTGACACGCAGTACTGCCAGGGGCAATCTCTCTTGAAGTGGCCAATCTGAAGCCACATTGGAAGCACTGGTTCTTGGCTCTGCTAGCTTCCCTCTGCCCCTGAATCATGCTCATTTATCACAGTGCCGTTACTAGAGCTGTCATACTTTTCTTATCCCTTCTTTCTTTTTTCTCCTCTTCCTCTTGATCTCAATTATAAAAGATGACTGTGGGTATTTTAAGAAGATTCTCTAGGTTATGATTGGTGCCTAGAGCCAATTTCTGGAGTTTTCTTGTAATATCTGGGATAGCTTGAATGATAATTTTATCTTTTAAAATAATCTGGCCCTGGGCAATACCCGTGGCTCTAAGGAGTAGGGCACCAGCCCCAAATGCCAGAGGTGACAGGTTTAAACCCAGCCCTGGCCAAAAACTGCAATAAATAAATAAATAAAAATTAAAAAATCATTTGGCTCTGTAAGGAATCAGGAGTCAACTGAGTGTATTTTCTCATCATCTCCCTAAACCACTTAAGAAAGGCTGAGGCACTCTCATTTTGCTTCTGCTAAATAGTAGACAACATAGAATTATTCATAGGCTTTTTCTTAGATCAATGTAAACCTTCCAGGCTACATGTTAGAAAATGTTTATAGCACCGTCACCTTATTTCTCAGGGTTCCATTTGGGATCCTCAAAGGGAACTGCCTATCTTTTCATGGAGTATCTGTCCCTTTCCTCAGAGGACATACTGCCATCAGTATTAGACATGAACCACAAATCACCCCCTTTCTAACCTCATCTAAGACTTCACTTTTCTCATTCAAAGTTAGATCTAGTAGTAGCATTACATCTCTCCAAGAGAGGTCAAACTTGGTCCTAACGCTTGGAGAACATCTGTGTACTTATCTGAGTCAACAGAAAATTTCCCTAAATCAATCTTAATTTGTTTTAAATCTGTCAGAGAAAATGAAGTGAATACTCACACATTTCCCCTTTCACCACCTGCAGTCTCAACCAAGGGACACAAAGGATATAGTTGTTTTCTGGGGATCCCAACAGGAACAGAAGAAACTCTGGGAATAGACTCCTTCTTGGGGTTTTCTAAAGGCATGGAGGAAGGTGAGGGAGCTTTAGATAGTGGGTTTGAACTAGGTGCTGACAGTCTGTCTCTCAGGAATCCCTGGTCATCTGGGGAAGTTATTATAGCCAGGAGAGCTGAAACTATCTGACAGGTTTTACACAGTTGGGGGTCGTCCCTGAAAAAAAAAAAAAAGGAAGAAAAAGAAACTTTGCAGATAGATAATTTAGACCATTTCTTCCTTTGTTCACCATAATCTTAGAATATCCTCTGTTGGTTATAGTTTACCTTTAGAGTCAATACTAGGGCCAGGCCTTGATGCAGAATAAAACCATACATTCTGTTTTCAGTGTCTGGGAATCAAACATGTCCCAGTGCTTCAGAATATAACCCAGCGGGATTTCTCTTGGCAAGAGAATATGTTAACCATCTGGGAAAAGAATAAATGTCCAGAGCTTTAATCAATCCCACCCTCCATGTTCCTGGGTTGTCAAAGCGACCAACCCAAGAAGCCTTCCAAACAAACAAAAGGAAGCATCCTTCCAATGCTTGGGGAAGAATTCCTGAGGAGTGTGGGCTCCCTAGCCCTTGTGCTTGTCTGAATTTAGCCACAATTACCAATGTAGTGCTTTGTACCCCTGGGTTCTCCTGTGCTTATTACTTGCCGGCAGCACAGCCTGAGAAATTAGATATCTGGGAGCCTGGTACCACCTGATGCAATTGCAAGTGCTGACCTTTTACGGCACCTGCCACACCACTGAGTACATACCTGTTAATTAAAGTGGGGACTAAACCCGCCCCAGTATGGTGCTTGCACGGGTTCTATCATGAGCAGGTAATCCTTTATAATTTTTACAAGCTTCTTCTAAATTCCCAGTGACAAAGGAAAATAGGTGTTCTATCATGAGCAGGTCTTAAATGCTATGGGGTTTTTTTGTTTGTTTTTGTGTTTGTTTTTAAATTTTTATTTCTTATTAAATAATAGCTGTGTACATTAGTGCAATCATGGGGTACAGTGTGTGGGCTTCATATATAATCTGAAATATTTTCATCCAACTGTTTGACATAACCTTCATGGGATTTTAATGCTATGTTTTCTAATCTCCCTTCTCCAAAAGTTAGCAAGACAACAATAATTAAACTCAGTAACAAATCAGGGTTGAGAGACAATTTGAAACTTTTGCATTAGAATTAGTTATAACTAGCTGAAGTCTTAGAGAAACCTGGAATTATTTTAAACTTTCCCATTTACACCAATGGACCAGAAAAAATCAAATACGCAGGATTATTTTACTTGTCTTTCTTCGTTTTAAAAGGTTTTCTTTCTTTTCTCTTTTACATTGAAGAAAAGATTGAACTGTAGCCCAGAGGGTTAGAGCTATTCTTGCCTTGGGAGGTGCCCCAGGCTTCCCTTCACAGGCTCCTGATTGCCCAGAGAAGCCATATAGGGTAGTCATTTTGTCCTTTGTTTGGAGCCAACTTTCTGGCCTCTAACCATTAACATAGTTCAGCTTTTTTCTCAAACATACAAAAAACCAATTTAATTTAATTGAAAGTCAATAAAAGGAATTTACAATACACCTACAACATCTGATGCACACTTAAAACATCTGGAAAACAATAGAAAGAGCCAGTACAAATTTAACTAAATATGTAAACCAATCCTTTACCAACATTCAAACAAAGCATGGAAACTGAGAGAAAGTGGCGGGGGTCTGTAGCAATCAGTAGAAGTTTGGGACCATGGAAAATAAGAGCAGATAGTAAAACAGCTGGGAGAGCACATTTTTCAGAAGGCGCTCCAGTGTGTCAGGGTGAGAACATAGTTGGAGGACCCCAGGTACTCTGGGTGTTGCTTCTTTGCTCCACTCTCAACCACAGAAAAGGAAAGGATACAATGGAGTGGGGAGGGAGGGGAAAGGGGAGAGTGGACAGAGGGAGGGTAAAAAGCAGGACCACACCTATGGAGCATATGACAAGGGTACAAGTCAAATCTGTCAAGTGTAGAACATAGATGTTTTGGTACAATAATCAAGTAAATGAGGCGAAAGCGATGTTGATTGGTTTGATCTAACCACGTCAGATTATATAAAAAAAAAATCAGCACATTGTACCCTACATACACATAAATGTATTCATGATCTATATGTATTTGACTTAATAAAAAAAAAATCTGTTTATTCCCCCATCTCCCCATTCATTTCTATGGGATTTAGCGGGATTTATTTTTATTTCATTGGCCGGAGCAGCCCTGGGCTGTATATACCAAGTGTGTGTTTGGACTAGAGCAGATCCTCCCATGGGGGACACCTGCACAGGGGGTGAGATGGGTCGTGGGTTTTGTGGCATCAATTCTGTTCACTGGCAGCTTGTTTTGCTGATTTGCACCCCTTCTTTTTTTTTTTTTGTTTGCCATCCTAATTATTATTTTTTTAATTTTTATTAAATCACAATTGTGTACATTGGTGCAATCATGGGGCACAATGTGCTGACTTCACATACAATCTGAAATACTTTCATTGAACTATTTAACATAGCCTTCATGGCCTTTTAATCACTATATGAAGACATTTATATTCTACGTTCAGTAATTTTCAAATTATGTTTTTTAACGTTTAAAGCTTTGTTATTTAAAGCATATATTTTTAAAGTAAGACTATTTTTTTTTTCTTGTATAGAATCAGTCCTCAGTATCCGATACCTCTAATGATCACAAAGAGAATAATGAGAGGACATTTGCAATATGTGGAAACATTTTACAAAGATTTTATTACTCCCACATATAATATATGTATATTTGTCCCACATATAACATATGTATTAGTCCTATGATAGCATATGTATATTTTTTATATGGGGGACTAATAAAATTATATATATGGAATCTGTTTAAAATTCCTAGAAACTGATGGGAGGAGAGTGTCTAATGCTTAATTTGCTAGAAGCCTTTCAGGTATCATAATACCAAATGTGTGATTCACAACAGCCAAAATTCTCTGTTATCCGATTTGGAAAATTATTCCAGTATTTGATTTCACTTTTGCAGATAGTTAGGGCCTCTTCAATTACCTGTCAGAGGATGTAAGAAATATCAGAAAACTTTACAAAATAGAATTATCAAATGTCAGAGTGTGGTTTATCAGTGGGGAGAAAATTCAATTTGGGAAGTCTTGACAACTGTTTTATTTCTCATGATATAGAAACAATTAGGAGAGAAGATAAAATAGTCTTTTAGTCATTCATGTCCATGGATACTGAATCATGAGCTATGTCTTGAAGGGTGACATATTTTTAAAATTTTTAAAAGTTACTATTCTAAAAATTTATTTGATTATGGACTCTGAGATTTCATTTATAAGGCATTTTTTGAAAAGCTGAATCTATCACTATAAGAATAGGAACACCATAGGGATTTTCTGTGTATGTATGAGGTGGGTATGAACACACATGTGTGTGTGGGGTATGGAGAGGAAGGAAAGTTTGTAGGAATATAACAGATGAGCGTTTTGTAGTGCAATGGACTCTTCTGAACCCTGAACATGGTGGTTGTCTTGTAAATCTATACATGTGTTAGGATTTATAGAATTGGACATCAATTACTATATGACAGTTTGAAAAATAAAACGAAAAATAATCATTGGAAACAAGAATTCAAGCTTTTTCTTTCATTAATAAAAAAGTCAAATGGCTGTAAAAATGAAAGAAGAGATATGAAATGCTTTCATGGACTTGTTCCCTTTTGTTCTAATATTTAGGCCTAAATACTCCTTTCAGCTCAGGTTCTGTGTTTTCTGCATCTATGAACTTGAACTCAATGGTCTTTGGGTTATCAGAAAAAAGACTTTCATGTTAAACAGAGGATAGATATTGAGAGAAAATATTAGTTATATGGTTTATCTTTTTTTGATAAAAGAAGTTGAAAACAGAATTTTATATTTAAATGGCTGTGAGTATCTTCTATTTTCCAAAAATAATTCTACTGCAAGGAATGAGAATGATATGCCATGGGGGTTACATCAGTCATACTATGACATTAAATACAACGTAAAATTTAAGTATAGAGACACTGAAGACAAATTGCTTGAGTGTAAATTATACTCTGTCACAGTGTGACTATAAAATTGGATGACAAGAATGTTTATTTCATTAGGTCAGTTTGAGGATTAAATGTGATAATACATAAATGGGCTTGGAACAACATCTGATATAGATTGATCTACATTTTACAGAGGAGGAAAATTAAACTTCTTTAGAGTTTATGAAGCAGATGGCCTAACTCACTCAACTAGTAAGTGAGAAAACTGTAGTTAAAAATAGCACCATGCATCTTCGAAGTCAGTGTCCAGAGCTATTGTAACTCAAGCATTTATTCCCAACTCATCCAAACCATCCCAAAACCATGTAAAAGAAACCGCACATGATTCCTTTATGCTCCAGAGCCAGCTTCCCGGGAGTCAGAAGCAGATAATACCCTGTAGAATGTCCTGTGTCTCCTAGAAAAAAGAAAAAAATCCACAGTTGAGATCTCATTGTGTTTCAGGCTCTGGTATTTTAATCAGTCCATATCTTAGTAATTCTCGCTTTTAATCTTGTTTCCTTTCTATTCCACCCAAGTTCCTAGTCCTTTATTGTAGTTAGGAGGGCCTGGAAAGACTCCAGATGATAAGGAAACACAACCTGAAAAATTTACTCACACAGTCACACAAAGGGAAATAGAACTCTGATGGTCCTCACTTTTGTATGTATGTACGTATGTATGTATTTGAGACTCACTTTGTCACCCTTGTTAGAGAGTCATGGTGTCACAGCTCACAGCAACCTCAAAGTCTTGTGCTTAACTGATTCTCTTGCCTCAGCCTCCCAAGTAGCTGTAACTACCGGTGCCCAGTACAACATCTGGCTATTTTTAGAGATGAGGTCTCACTCTGGCTCAGGCTGATCTCGAACTCGTGAGCTCAGGCACTTCTACAGGTGCAGTCTCCCAGAGTGCGGGGATTACAGGCGTGAGCCACTGTGCCAGGCTCACTTTAATTTAACAAGTGGAACTAAAGAGCAAGACAGGGGTTCTCCTCCTCTTCTTCCCTCTCCACTCTTCAATTACTTAGTGACCAGATTGAAAATCCCAGACAAGTAATAGTACAGTATGTTTATTTCTAGGACTTACCTAAGGTAAGGAATTTTCATGAAGAAGCCAGGTAAGAAATTGTACGAGGTCCTTCATTCAAGAGATAGTACCAGGAATCAGGAAGAATGCCTCTTGTTTGAAGAAAACTTCAGAATGGAATTGAATACTTATGTGTTCCATGTTGTGACATAATAATTTGTTAAGTGGATTCATAATAATCACTATAAAATGCAACATCAAAACAAATGTAACAACATAGTATTGGAATAATTTGGGTACTATATCAACACCGATGCAGCAAATCTTATCAAATAATGAAACAAAAAAAATTGCAATAGAAATAAACAAAACATGAATAAGTAACTTAGTAAATAAAAAACAGAAATAATGAAAAAGGCATAAAAGAAATTCAAAATAAATCAATAATGTAACTATATTTTACATCAGATTCTAACTTAAATATGAGCAATTTTAATATGCTTTGTCACATTTTTTTCTATGTTATGATTCTCAAGAATGATCCTATATTAATTTGGAAAAATTATTATGAAAAATCTTGAAAATGGACAAATGTTTGGAAATGTAAATATATATACACAAGATGTTCATTTTCTTTATTAAAAGTGATATTTCTATTTACCAATGAACAGAAATAAGAATTCTATTGATTAAACCAATATAAAATTCTTTAGTCTTTAAATAAATGAATTAGATATTTAGAGTGGATTCCAAAGTATTTTTCTGTTCCTCAGCAAAACCTGAGTTTTCATGATTCAACTAATAAAGACTTACAGTATAAATATCAGGGAAAAAATTTCATTTATCCATAATCTCTTAGAAATAAAAAAAAGGAACAAAATTTGTGTATTTTTATCTTATCTCAAATAGGAACACTTAAATAGTGCATTTCAATCCAGTATTATTTTAATAAACTTTAATGAGTCATTGATGTAACCAGCAGTGCATGATAAATGCCAAAAATATTTGTACCTATTAAACTCATGTATCTAGCTCCCTAGTTTCTGAAACATTGCTTCTATTTTTAATGTGCACAGTTCTAAATTTAAATGGGATACAATGAGCTAAAATATGAAGCATTTAAAATGAGATTTAAGGATATGTAAAAATTGAATGTGTTAATTTTAAATGGAAGTATTATTTTCATCCTAAAATTTTCATTTAATCAGGTTTAATTTGCTACAAAGTACATAGTCATTAAACTATATTAAAATGAGTCATCAGCCTCTTAAGGCTAATGGAAATTTTAGAGATCATCTTGCAGAAATGGGAAAAAATACTTGGAAAATGGAAGAACAAGAGGAGAATTATTACATTATGACTATTTCTTAATCTTATCTGCTCCCACAAAAATATTCTATTCTTATATGAAGTACAAATGATGTCAAACATCATTTTTAATTATTGTGATTTTTAAGCATGTATTTTGGAGAAAAGTATTATCTTTTAATATGGCTAAAGGATTTTCCATACTCAAATAAAACTTTCATCCCAAAAGACATAAAATATTTACCACAATTATATTTACTCATTAATTTATATTCATCTCATCTCACCTCATCTATAATAATTTTGAATAAACATTAAAAGGAGGGTTAAAACAATAAAAATTAAAGATGCTATGAAAATCCACCATATTCCTCCTGAAATCAGCTAAGATTATGAAATGAGGAGATCAAAAAAAAACAAACAAAAAGAAAACCCAGAAGGTGTTGTCTCCAGGGATACATTGCTGGTATAAAATATATTCCTCAGTTATGTGTGCAGAGATGAAGATAAGAATAAGGTGCAAATGCCATTAACACTCATTCAGAAGTTTTGTCTCAGGTAAAATAGGGGTTCAATGAAAAGAAATAATAGTTTAACATTTTAACAGGGACAAGAGGGAACATATTGGAGAATGAGTCTCTGCTCACAGAGGATGATGTTTTATTTTCTCAGATCTTTTAAAATCTTTGCTATCATTTTTAGAAACTCACTACATGAACACTTCTTCAACAGCATCATGCTAGGAAAAGTTGTGGACAAGGGGGCTGATAAATATCATGTAACGTGGTCCTTTCCCACTTGCTCACAATGTGTCAGGAATGACATGGAGTTTAATAGATACATACTGTAGAAACTGAATTGGGAATATAGTAGTATACAAGTGACATTTTAAAGGAAATTCAAGAATGTGTTCTGCTGTTAGGAAATAGAAAGTTAGATGTTCTGTAATTCTACGTCACTGGAGTAGGCGTTTCCTAACTTATTTAACAACAGTATTATTTTTCCTCATTGTCTTTATTAATAACTGACAAAAGAAGAATGTTTCAGATACATTTTAGGAGGTGATGCATAAATATCATGGTTCCCCAGCTGGTTGATAATCAAAAACACCAGGTAATTTTCAGACCCTATGTAGAGATCTTGACTCAGTGAGTCATTGTGTCTTTGGTAGGAACGTTGTGTTTGCATTTATAAAAAATAAAAGGAAGGAAAATACATAAAATGAATAAGAAAGGAATAAATGGAAACAAAAACTATCCTGGTAATTTGATTCTAATGATTTGACTAGAATTATTTGATTCTAGTCATCATTTGATTCTAATGATTAGCCACAACCATACTTGGTAATTACTAAACCAAACTAAAAAGTATATAGACAAGAGTGACATGTAACTTGTTTCTAAGGCTGGCGGGGCCCAAATCAGTGAGGAATCTTAGATATTGTAAAGCATGAAATGGGCTGGGCACAGTACTCCGTGAAGCTGAAACAGGAGGAGTTTGATCTCAGGAGTTTGAGAGCAGCCTGAACAAGAACAAGATCTTTTCTCTACTAAAATTAGAAAAAATTAGCCCAGCATGGTAGTGCACACTTATAGTCCAGCTACTTGGGAGTCTGAGGCAAGAGGTTCACTTAAGCCCAAGAGTCTGAAGTTGCTGTGAGCTTTGAAGCTGTGGCATAGTCCATGTCTACCCATGGCAACAGTCTTATTCTGTCTCAGAAAAAAAAAAGCATGAAATGCATTCAGTAATTACTTAAAAAAAAAACAAAACCTGGTTTGAGCAAGGGATGATGAGATCTATTTGTTTGTGTTTTTCATTAGAATGACTGTTTTGGTAATAACTATAGGGGAAAGGGTATTTATTTTAATAATCTTGATATAATATTAACAGTTGTGGGGCCAGTGATGGGACTAAATGAACTACAAAGAGCAGCCAATGTTAGAGAAAATTCTTTTTTTTTTTTTTTTAAATCTAGAGAAAATTCTGAGACGGCCTCACTAAGTTGGGAAGTTTGGATTTCAGAGGTCATGCAGGGGAGGCTTGAAAGGTCGTTGAAATCTATAACATGAGAACCATAATCAATGACTTTGATATTAACTAAAGAAAAAGAAAGACATGAAAATTTCAGTTTTGTCAATCATACTAATTTTTTTAATTAACATTAATGAGGAGCTTACTGTACACTGATTGTTTTTCTAAGCTTTTTACACATATTAAATCATTTAATTCTCATATCACCCTGTGATGTGAGTACTATGTATTATTATTTCTCATACATCAGTGAACATTTGAGTCAAGTTTGATATACAGATTTTAGTAGAATTTTTAAAAGTCGATGTAGTTACCAGTTCTGTGTGTAAAATTTTAAACTCCAAGGCTAGAGTCAAGCATCAAGTCTCAATGGTGCAATGCAGTTTAACCGTGTTTAATGCCTAAGGTGCTGGATATCCCACTTACCCATATTTGATTATTTATGTATGTACTTCTCTGGACACTTAAAATTGTTTCTCTCTTTTCTTTTGTTTTTACAGACTTTCCCATTATGTGTTTGGGTACATTTTTCTCTTCATACATGGTTTTGGAGTTCTTTGTACTGTCTGAATCTGTGACTCTATGTCTTTCATCAGTAAGGGAAAATTCTCAGGCATTATCTCTTCAAATATTTCTACTTCCATCTCCTCTTCTCTTCCTTCTGGGAGACGTAATACTATGTATATACACATTTGACCTTTTAACTTTGTTTCATGTGTAATGCTACATGAAATATTTTTCTGCATTTACATAATCACTCGAGGTTTCAATATGGATATTATCTTTTGTTTGAATATTTTTATTTTTTGTTGACAAATGTCTCTGGGGTAAAAGTAGTAGCAAATGCCATTCTTATCTATTCAGGTTTCTGTTTTCTCTAGGACCTTGACATATTATACTTTTGAAACATGAGTAATTTTATGGCCTCTTATAAAAACTGTTTTGAACAGATTTTCTAATTCTAATAATCAGAGGACCGATTGAGAAAATCAATGTATCTAAAATGGAGTAGAGAAATTGCCTAAAATAAGTTACTAATATTAAGAAGTAGTAAATTTTCAGTTTCAAAATATTTATTCAATGAAGAATTGAGAAACACATTTATATATTCTATTCAAATAGAATAAGTTCATCAAATAAAAATAAAAATATAAAAGATAACTTCAATCAGGAAACAACCATCATTAACATTTGTTGAATTTTATAATTTAATACCAATCATTCCCTATGCATATTTATGTAAAAAAAATGCAAGAAATGGTTGAAAGGAAAAACTAAGTGAGAAAATTGGAGGCATATTAAATGGCACTTTATTAGACATCCTATTTTAAAATATTTATAAAATATTATATACAATGTAATATAAAAATTATATAAAAGAACTCTGACTAGCCAAAACAACCTTACGTAACAAGAGCAAACCAGGAGCGTCACTTTACCAGACTTCATGCTATACAGGAAGCCTATGCTAACCAAAACAACATGATACTGGCACAAAAATAGAGATATGGACCTATAGATCAGAACATAAAATACAGAGATGAAACCATTCTCATATTCTCAGTTGATTTTTGACAAAGCTGATAAAAATATACACTGGGAGAAAGAATCCCTGCTGAATAAATGTTGCTGGGAAAAATGAATAGCCATGAGTAAAAGACTGAATCAGGATCCACACTTCTTAACACTCACAAAAATTAATTCATAATGGATAAAAGACTTAAAACTAAGGACTGAAACTATAAGAATTCTAGAAGAAAGTATTAGAAAAACCCTTAGAGATATCAACCTATTGATAAGAAAGGATTTATGAAGAAGATCCCCACAGCAACAACAGAAATAAACAAATGGGAATTAAGTTAAAAAGTTCCTGCACAGTCAAGCTAACAAATAATAGAGTAAATAGAAAACAGATAGAATGAGAAAAAAATATTTGCAGGTTATATATCCAATAGAGGGCTGATTATAAGAATCTATAAAGTGTTCAAGCAAAGCAGCAAGAAAAATAAAACCCTGTTTAAAAGTGGGCAAAGACATGAACAGAAACTTTTTTTGCACAATGTGTTTTATTATTTATTTATTTACTTTTTATCATTGGGGATTTACTGAGAGTACAAAGAACTAGGTTACATTAATTGCATTTGTTAGGTAAAGTCCCTCTTATAATTGTGTCCCACCCCCAAAAGGTGGGTCACATACTGTCACTCATTCCCACCCCCCCCTTCCTCCTTCCCTCTCTCTGCTCTTCCCTTCCCCCACCCTCTCCTTCCTTCCCTCTCTCTGGTCTCCCCTTCCCCACCCCTACCATCTACTAGGTCATCAACTGTCCTCATATGAGAACTGAGTACATGGGATTCTTGCATCTCCATTCTTGTGATGCTTTACTAAGAATAATGTGTTTCACTTCCATCCAGGCTAATATAAAGGATGTAAAGTCTCCATCTTTTTAAATGGTTGAATAGTATTCCATGGTATACATATACCACCACACCTTGTTAATCCATTGCTGGGTTGGTGGACATTTAGGCTTTTTCCACATTTTGGCAACCGTCAATTGAGCTGTGATAAGCAGTCTAGTCTAGTGCAAGTGTCCTTATGGTAAAAGGATGTTTTTCTTTTGGGTAGATGCCCAGTAATGAGATTGCAGAATCACAGGGCAGGTCTAGCTTGAGTTCTTTGAGGGTTCTCCATGCTTCCTTCCAAAAAGGTTGTATTAGTTTATAGTCCCACCAGCAGTGTAAAAGTGTTCCTTTCTCTCCACATCCACACCAGCATCTGCAGTTTTGAGATTTTGTGATGTGGGCCATTCTCACTGGAGTTAGATGGTATCTCAGGGTGGTGTTGATTTGCATTTCTCTAATAATTATGGATGATGAGCATATTTTCATATGTTTGCTAGCCATTCCTCAATCTTCTTTAGAGAGGATTCTATTCATCTCCCTTGCCCATTGATATATGGGATTGTTGGCTTTTTTCATGTAAATTAATTTGAGTTCTCTATAGATCTTAGTTATCAAGCTTTAGTCTAATCCAAAATATGCAAATATCCTTTCCCATTGGGTGTGCTGTCTATTTGCTTTGGTCATTGTATCCTTAGCTGTACAGAAGCTTTTCAGTTTAATTAAGTCCCATTTGTTTATTTTAGTTGTTGCTACAATTGCCACAGAAATCTTCTTAATAAGACTTCCACTATTTTTCCTATGCCTTTTCTGAGGATTTTTATCACTACATTCCTTAAATTTAGATCTTTTATCCATCTTGAATCAATTTTTGTGAGTGGAGAAAGGTGCAGGTCCAGTTTCAGTCTTTTACATGTGGATATCCAGTTTTCCCAGCACCATTTAGTGAATAGGGATTCTTTCCTCCAGTGTATGTTCTTGTTTGGTTTATCACATATTAGGATGTTTGTTTCATTTCCTGGTTTTCTATTCAATTCCAACTATCTATGTCTCAATTTTTGTGCCAGTACCATGCTGTTTTGACCACTATGGCCTTGTAGTGTAGCCTAAGGTCTGTTATACTGATGCCCCCAGCTTTGTTTTTATTATTAAGAACTGTCTTAGCTATATGGTTTTTTTTTCTGGTTCCATACAAAACGAATAATTATTTTTCCCAAGTCTTGAGAGTACGATGTTGGTATTTAAATGGGGTTGGCATTAAATCTGTAGATTGCTTTGGGAAGTACAGACATTTTAACAATGTTGATTATTCCTAGCCATGAATATGGCATGTTCATCCATTTGTTAATATCCTCTCTGCTATTTTTTTTCTTAGGGCTTCATAATTTTCTTTATAGAGGTCCTTCACCTCTTTTGTTAGGTATATTCCTAGGTATTTCATTTTCTTTGGAGCTATGGTGAAGGAGGATGTATCCTTACTTAGCCTCTCCTCTTGGCTGTTATTGGTCTATACAAAGGCTGCTGACTTGTGGACATTGATTTTATATCCTGAGACATTACTATATTTTGATGACCTCCAGGAGTCTTGGGATTGAGTCTTTGGGGTTCTCTAAGACCATATTGTAAATAAAGAGGGAGAGTTTGACCTCCTCTGCCCCCATTTGGATGACCTTTATTTCCTTCTCTAGCCTGACTGTGTTAGCTAGAACTTCCAGCATTATATTGAACATTAGCTGCAAAAAACAACAATTGTCTGCTTCCAGTTCTAAGTGGAAAAGCTTGCAATTTTACTTCATTCAGTAAAATATTAGCTGGGGGTTTGTCATAACTAGCTTCGATCAGTTTAAGAAATGTGCCACCTACGCCTATACTCCTCAGGGTTCTGATTAGAAAAGGATCTGGATTTTATTGAATGCTTTTTCTGCCTCTATTGAGAGGAACCTACGGTCTTTGTTTTTGCTTCTGTTGAGATGGTGAATAATGATTAAGGACTTGAATAAACGTTATTAAACCAGCCTTGCATCCTTGGGATCAAACCTACTTGATCACGATATGACTTTTTTGATGATAAGCTGTAATCTATTGGTTAGGACTTTGTTGAGAATTTTTAACTCTGTATTCATTATTGAAATTAGTCTGAAATGCACAGAAACTTTTCAAATGAAGCTATTTGAATGACCGTCATACACATGAAAAAAATGCTTGAATTTCTAATCATCAGAGAAATGCAAACCAAAATCAAAATGAGATGTCACCTAAATTTGTCAAAAATGGCTCATATCCAAAAGTGCAAAATTAATAGGTGCTGGTGTGGAGCAGAGGGAAAGGAATACGCATTCATTCACTGTTGGTGGAACTGTCATCTAGTACAACCTGTATGGAAAGTAGAGTGGAGATATCTCAAGAACTAAATGTAGGCCTATCCTGCAATCCCACTACTAGATACTTACCCAAAGGGAGAAAACAGTCATTTTATCACCAAGACACTTGTACTCAAATTTTATAGCTGCACAATCCTTGGTTGCAAAGGTGTTGAAACAATCCAACTGCCCATGAATCCATGAATTGATTAATAAAATATGGTACATATATTACATGCACTATTACTCAGCCATGAAAAATGGTGATCTAGTATCTTTCATAACAACCTGGATGAAACTGGAGACAATTCTAAGTGAAGTATTGCAACAATGGAGAAACAAACACCACATGTACTCAGTACTAAATTGGAACCAGTTGATTAACACTTATATACACATCTGGAAGCAAAACTCAAAGGTAATCAGATAGGTGGGATTGGGTAGGAGCCGTGAATAAATTCACACCTAACTGTTGCATTGCACATAATCTGGGTGAAGGGCACACTTACAACTTAGAATTAAATGTACAAATGTAAATTATGTAACCAAAATATGTGTGTCCCTGTAATACTTTGAAATAAAAAAATAAATCAAAAAATGAAAGAAAATAGAAGCATCCTTTCAATTAAAAAAGATAAAAACATTATGTTTTAAATTTATTTGACTGTATCTGTAAAAAAGAAAAACTGAAATATAATGGAAAGAATCTAAGAACTTCAAACAAATGCTTCTTCGTTATTTTCATATCATATTGTCTGTCAACTTTTATAATTTTATATTGTCTTTTTAAAGTAACTTGCAAAATATTCATCTTTTCCTATATTTTAAGAATTTACCAGTGTTATTTTAGAAATATTTCATATTTTTTGAATTACTTCAGAGATTCATCCAATGCCTGAATTTGTCTTTCATTTTATACAGTGGGAGAGGTTTTATTTTTTTAATTCTTATAAATTCAAGATGAATTTATATGTATTTGTGAATTTATGGGTATATGCACTCTAGTGTGTTTTATTTCAAAATATTAAAGGGTTATAGCTGGTTTTGATTTATGGCTTGAGTTAGGACTATAAATGTGGCCATCACCCCAATAATGCTCATTGTTCACATTAAGTGCAGTTTTGGCTCTCCATTTCCCATTTGGTAGATTATATTTTTGTTCTACTGATTATTTCCTTAGCTGTATAGAAGCACCTGTGGAAGCTGTACAGTTTCATTTATTTATTTGTGTTACTGTTTCAATTGTTATTAGAGTCTTAATCATAAATTCTCTGCCTAAATGTCTACAAGAGCTTTTCCTTAATTTTCTTCTATAATTCATATCAATCTTGTCTTTCCTTCTATAATTCATGCCTACATTTAAATATTTTATCTATCTCAAATTAACTTTTGTGTGTGGTGAGATGTAGGGGGTCCTGTTTCATTCTTCTGCATATGGCTATCTAATTTTACCAGCATCATTTATTAAATAGGCTTTCTCTTCACCAGTGTATGCTTTGTTAAAGATCAGTTGGCTGTGGGTAGACGGTTATCATCCAAGCCCTTGGGGAACCAAGGCAGGATGATCATTTGAGGACAAGAGTTCAAGACCAGACTAAGCAACATATGTTATCCATTGTGTGTTTTAAGAAATGTAACTAGAGACAGAATTAATAGTATCTGAAAATAGATTTCAAAGTTTCTGAAAACAGAATATTCTCCATTTTCTTTGATACTCAATCTTTTTTATGCTTTAGATCATTATAAATATTGTAACATTGGAAGAGCTTTCTGTTGTTTATAAGATACTCAATTATTTCTAAAGCAGAGATTAGGAGAGTTCTGCTGTAGCCCAAGCATAAAGAGACCCCCAAGAATATTTAGAATTCACTCTGACTTCTTCAATCTTACCTTTTTTATTTTTCTATAGATAGCAGCTACTGTGAATACCTGTGTTATGTATATGCATGGTCATAACACTTCCTGAATTTGTACTTCTGGGGACCTTTATTCTTTACAAAATATATTCACATAAATTCTCTTATAAAAGCATTACTGCATATTTATATGAAAATTTTTTATAATAATTTTATGTCTATTTTTAAAATGCCAAATATTCAAATAATCATTAATCCTATTATTGCACTATATTTCCATGTTTTATAAAAAGGAAAATCCAGACCAATTAAATTCATTTTCAAAAATATCTACTAAATGAGAGTTATAAACAAGACACAGCTTTTTGTTTGTTTGTTTGTTAGTAATAAAATTTCTTCATTAAACAGGCTATGGTGGCTGGCTCTGGTAGTTTACGACTGTAATCCTAAAACTTTGGAGGCCAAGGTGGGTAGATCACTTGAGCTCCTGAGTTTAAGACAAGCCTAAGGAAAAGTAAGTCTCCATCACTATGAAAAAAAGAAAAATTACCAGTCATTGTGGGGGCTCCTGTACTCCCAGGTACTTGGGAGGCTGAGGCAAGAAGATCACTTGAGTGGAGAATGTGAGGTTGCTGTGAGCTATGATGCCATGACACTCTACCCAGGGCAAGAGAATTAGACCCTGTCTAACTACAAAGTCCTATAGGAGCTCCAAAATTGGGAAAATAAATGTTGCTTAGGAGTAAGCCAAGAAAAACATAACAAATATCATTTGATCTTGATTTTGAGAGACGATGAGGATATTTACCAAAATAACAACAGAGTAATTGGAAGACATCAAGCACAGATAGTGAATTAATATTTAGACCTGGAGATAGAGGCAGCAGAATGAATGTAGAGAAGAATAATTATTTTGCTTTTATTAAAAGTTAAGATGCACATACAAATTATGCCTGTATTTATAACACCAACTAGTATTTTAATTAGTTTCTTTTTTTTTTTTTTTTTTTTGTAGAGGCAGAGTCTCACTTTATCGCCCTTGGTAGAGTGCCGTGGCATCACACAGCTCACAGCAACCTCCAACTCCTGGGCTTAGGCGATTCTCTTGCTTCAGCCTCCCGAGTAGCTGGGACTTCAGGCGCCCGCCACAATGCCCGGCTATTTTTTTTATTTTGTTTTGCAGTTCGGCCAAGGCTGGGTTTGAACCTGCCAGCTTTGGGGCCGGCGCCCTACTCGCTGAGCCACAGGCACCACCCTTTAATCAGTTTCTTAATTCAAAATATAGCATTGTTTATATTCTAGGAGCCATGAACAGATACTGCTTTGCCCACTTATGAAAATACCAGATTTTATACAGTAAAAGTCTGTTAAATTCATTAGTGAGAGTTAATCTTTCCTTAGAAAATAGGGCAGTAGAGAATTATTATACTGTATGTGTTCCTCATTGACCCTTTTTTAGAGAAACTATATAAAAGTCTCCAGTGTCTAACAGAAAGACTACTTATATCATTACAGCCTCAATTATTTAGGGCACTTTTTATCATTTTATTACATTTTTATGTTTTGTGCCATATGGTCACTTATTTTTTGCTATATGAGAATATTATGTGATGAATAACCATGAGATTTTGGACCTTTGAATTTAGACACTTTCCAGTGAAAATAAAAATTAAGAAAGAAGACATAATGGAATGTTAATGTAATACTTTATTATTTTATTTATTAAAAAATACAGCTTTCTGATGGGGTGAATTAGAAAATTAATTCAAGCCAAAAAATATAAAATTCAGTAAAATGTTTACTGATTGATAGCTGTGTTTAAGTAAAATGTTGTTTGAAAACCCAAATATGAATTCGATGTGCTATAAATGTTTACCAAATATACATAGAAATGCCTTAATCTTTGGGGAATATTTCAACATCTAATTGGTATGCTTGATAGAAGAAAATGTACACATGTATGCTATTCATCTATACCAAAAGTTATAACTTATAAATAGCACACATAAATAATAACATAATTATTTAATATCTATAAAATTAAATTAGGGATAATTCCTTGTTGATTTTTAACTTATTGGTACATAATGTAGTATTAAGCAGAGGATTTTTCAGGTATAGAAAGTAAATACAGAGCACAATACATAGAAACGAAAAGCTAGTTTAGGTTCTAAAATGTCCAGTTTAAAAAAACAAAACATAAAAAATAGATAAATGCAATCCACAAACAGAGGAAATAAAAGACAATAGAAATTGCTTTTGAGTGGACCAAGGTAGTGAATTTTTATGAAACAAACATCAAAGAAGCTAGTTTAAATATGTTCAGCTAAAGGAAGGGAATTATGTTTAAAAAATTAAAGAAAGATTATGACAAAGTCTTATCAAATGGAGTACATTGATAAATAAAAATTATTTACAGGAAAATTTTAGAATTGAAAAGGACAATATAGGAAATACAAAAATGAACTAAAACAATGAACAACTCAGAGAAATGTCAGGCTAATCTAAGCATGTCATCATAGACATAATTAAAGTAGCAGAAGACTAGAGTGGGAAATATAATAAAATACTCAAAAATATTATAATAGCTTAAAATGTCACAAAATTTGATGAAAAATGCAAATCTACAAATCTTCAAAGATGAACATGTCCTCCTCCAGTTACACCTTAGGTAAAATATTGATGGGCACAAACAATAAAAGAATTTTAAAAGTTCTTACAGGGAGACTCATAACCTATTAATAAAATAGAATGCCATTAAGATTAACAGCAGGCTTCTTCTCACCAGGATCTATGGAATCCAGAAGACAATTGGATAACATATTCATTATGTGGAAAGTAAAAAAAAAAAAGCACTGAAGATTAGCCATTTTAAGTATACAATGTTACTTACCTTACTAAAAATACTAAAGAAAAGAAAATAATTCTGTCTAAATGAAGTTGATAAATGATAGTAATTTGAATTCACAACATAAGACAAACAGCAGCATTAAAGGAATTATTTGATAAATATTCTTCTTGATTTTATTTAAATACATAAGATCATATGAAGTAATGTTTATGGCTTTTGATTGGGAATAAATATAAATTCTAAATTTACATAAATAACAACATAAAAATGGTAGGGAAGAACAGAGATCTATAAAAATAATATTTTTATGTTCTACTGGACCTAAGCTAGAATAAATCTAAAATAGATTCTTCACAGATATAAATTATGTGACATACAGAATTTTTCAAAAAACATTAAGAAATTAATGAAAAAATTAAATATAATTAAAGGAATTAGAATGTTGTAATGTAAAATATTCACTAACGACATAGGAAAGCAATCAGGAAGAAATAGAAGAGCAAGTAATTCACCTGTTTATCTATGTAACAATACTTTCTTCACTTCCATGAAAATATGAATTTATTTGTTGATTTGTTTTATTTTGGGTTCTGTCATTTCATTTGAATGTAGACTCATTATGGTAGTAAACCACATGATTGTTCCCTTCTTTATATCAAAAATCTTTCACCTATTTTGGCACATAATAGTTTCACAACAAATATTTGTTGAACAAATGAATAATAAAGATTCTGAATCCAAGCAGTTTTGTAATTGACAGTCACTTTTAACTCAAAGTACAATCAATTGCAATGATTTCTTGCTTGACAACCGCTGGTGGAATTTTAAAGGCTTAATGCTTTCCCAGTGACATTTAGAGTTATATGTTTTTGGCATCTATATAGTTTCGGAGAATGAAGCATTCATATATTTAATGAAAAAAGTCACAAAAGAGAAAACTTATTATAAGTTGTAACAAATTAATTTTATTGCTACTACTCCAAATAGTATATGTAGTTAATAATCATTGATCATCTTCCAGTTGCAAGGTCCTAGGAAGTTATCTAGAAAGAAAAACGAGTACAACTTTTCTTCAAGAATGATTTAATCTATGTAACATTGAGGTGATCCCTCCCCCAATGGTGAAAATAGCAAAGTGATATTACCTAAGCATATACAGATATGTACATGTGTAAGAAAGATTTAAAACTTATTGGAAGGGGTGGTCCCTGTGGCTCAGCGAGTAGGGCACCAGCCCCATATACCAAGGGTGGCAGGTTCAAACCCGGCCCCGGCCGAACTGGAAAAAAAAAAAAAACTTATTGGAAGAAGTATTCTGATTTCCTTAGGCAAAAACTATTTTTCTTTTTAAGTCCTCGGAATATGTGGCTTTGCCCTGGACTTAAGATGTCTGAAGGTGAAAGAGAGCTCAGGAAGTTGGCTGACCAGAGACACTGGATGTCAGATCATCCCAGAAAGAAAGATAAGTTTTAGGTATTTTACTTAGGATATTGGCACACAATTCCACCTCAATTGTAGCAAAAGGCCTTATTTCATCCTTATTCATGGATGAATTAGTATAGCATAATATTCATATGGCACTTTTGTGTGTGTATGTGTGTGCAGTGTTTGGCCCGGACCAGGTTTGAACTTGCCACCTCCAGTATATGGGGCCAGCGCCCTACTCATTTGAGCCACAGGTGCTGCCTCATATGGCACATTTTTAAATCTACTTATGAACTAATGGGCACTAGAATGATTCTATACCTTTGCAGCTGTGAATTGTACTGCAATAACACTCGAGTGCAGGTATCTTTATTTTCCTTTGGGTAAATATCCAGTAGTGGGATTAATGGCTCAAATGGTGGGTCTTCTTAGTTCTTTGAGTAATCGCTGTATTGTTTTCCCTAGAAGTTGTACTAATTTGCAGTCCCATTAATAGTGTATAGGCACTCCTTTCTCTCTGCATCTACACCAGCATCTATTACAGTTGAACGTTTTAATAAAAGCCATCCTGGGCGGCACCTGTGACTCAAAGGAGTAAGGAAGCGGCCCCATATGCTGGAGGTGGCACGTTCAAACCCAGCCCCAGCTAAAAACTGCAAAAAAATACTAAAATACAAAAATAAAAAAGCCATCCTAAATGGAGACCAATTATTCTAAACGAAGTATATGAATAATGGAAAAACGAAAACCACGTATATCTCCTTAAACTGGAAGTAACTTATGAGCGCACATGTGCACAGAGAGAAGTAAAGCTCATTAGAAATCAAGTAAGATGGGAGAGTGGAGGCAGCGATGGAAGAAAACCTACCTATGGGTAAAATGAATGCTATCTGGGTGGTGGGCACACTTGTAACCCCGACTCAAGAACAAAAAATTAAAACAAGTAACCAAAATATTTGTATCCTTGTAATATTTTAAAATTACAAAAAAAAAAAAAAGAAATCAATGTTAAAAGTTTGAATGTGGAGAAGCTGAGAAGAAAAAAAAAGATTTCAAGGCTCAGGCAACTATGTAAGGAAATATTGGAGTGAAAAATTATTTTAACTGAAGAATTATGGTTCCTTATTTTTACTTACCTTTTGAAATCAATACTAAATAAGCTGTAAAAAAGTTACACCAGAGAAAATAGAGCTATAACTAAAACTGAAGATAAAAATGCTTGATATATCATCCACTGTTCTTTTAATAATTTTTTTCTCTGAGATAACCCTAAGGCAATGAAGACCTCATTATTAATAATACTTTTAAAATTACTGTAAAGGAAAAATGAATTAATTTTCTAATAAAACCTATGGAATATGCCTATTTTTTCTTAACTTGTAGTCAAAATTTTTATAAAAACAATTTCACCCTCAGGGTTATTCTTGGTTTTCAGTTCTTAAACTATGAAACCAGAAATTGACATACATTCTTCTTGTGTCATGTTTTTTTGTTTTCTCTATATTTTTTTGTCCACCAATCTCTTTAGAATGCATTTAAATCTATTCCAAAGGAAAAGCAAATGCTTGTTATTATATTTTACATTCTGGTATATTATGTACCATTTTCTAATGTATTTTAAATATATCATAAGTTCTGATGACAGCCAATATGAAGATGAGTGGGTCATCCACATCTTAACTTTAATTGAGAAAGGCAAAACTGATCTCTGGTATTCCTTTTAAAATCTCTCCTTCTGTTGTCAAGTATAATATTTCATGTTTTAAGGAGCCAACTCATAAATTCTTTATCTTTCAACTAGTAGCATATACTCTTCAAAAAGAAAAAAAATGTACATTTAACAAACAATTTATTAAATGTTGTTATGTGCCTTAAAGAAATTGAGGAAGAAATGAATCAGTAACATTGCCAACACCTATTTAGGAAGAAAGAAAATGAATTATCCATTAAAAATAGATGGAGGGATAGATGCTTAGATTTATGGATATAAAATTAAGTGAATGCATTAATGCATGAATTCAGAATTCTGGCATAATTAGAATAATTTTATAGGTTTGAAGATGGGTGGCCAATGCAGATGAACTTTATGAGTAAAAGAATATAATATCTTTAATATTTCTGGAGCTCTCTGCCTTTACCAAGTTCTTTTTAGTGTGAATAGGAAACATGTCATCAAATACACATAAATATTTATATAAATTTAGAGAACAATTTCAAAAATATAAGATATCCACAATTTTTTAAACAGAAAAAAATGGAATACTTGAAATATTATATGTCATTTGTATAGGTGTTTAAAGATCTAATATCCTAACTTGCTCTTATAAAATTTATATATATTATTTCATGTAATTCACAGAGCATCTTGTAGCTTGCCCTAGGTTAGACCAACAGAAAAAGGCACCGTGATGACTTAAACCAGTATATGAGTTCAAAGACCATCCATCCTAGGTTATACTAATTAACATGCTTCCTCACCTTCTGGGAAAATATTTTCTCTTAAGTTACATGAATAAAGGAGAGAAATGTTATCTCCTACCCAGTTTATTGATGAACGTTGTTTTATGTCTTCAATTTAATTATTAATATATTTATAACTTTTCCTGAATATACAAATGCTGAAGTCCCCACAGACATTTTAGTGAATTATATTATTATTTGTTGTTGTTTTTATATAGCATTAAATGATCACATCTGGATAAATGAAATCCTGCCCCTGGCTGTTGTAAATTAATGTTTGAAAAGGCAGTGTGCATGTTGTCAGTGAGAATTTTATAATTCCTAGAGGGTTAGCATGATACATAAATAATCTGGATATCCTGAAATTTTTATTAATCAAAAGAACTGCTGGCTGTGACAGTCCAACCAGAGCCAGTTCTCTATGAACCAGTAGACATACTACTCCTTCATTTATTGTGAGGTGAATATTTAATGTTCATTTAGCAGCCTCTTCATTTAATTATATCCCAGATCACATAGACAGCTAACTAGCTAAACCTAAATAAGAAATTCAGCAAAATATAATTATTATATGTAGGAGAACCTCTGTAAGTTGATCACCCAAGGCATTGTAGCAAACTGGTCAGCATGTGGAGGTGGTCATATAAAGAACTAGGTCTACTGTACTGATGATGTATACATATGGTATATTTCTTGTCTGTGAGAATTAGACAAGACTCCTTTGCCTTTTCTTTGCTGTGACAATGGGAGCCCATTCAGTATTTATGGTGAATGTACCTTGCTCTATAACCCTATACTTAGCTCTTACTTTATAAACCTTTCTCTTTCTCAATAAAACTTTATTTTCATCCTTAAAAAAAAGGGAAAAGGAAAAAAAAGAAAAAACATTAAGTTAACTTAAGGATGTAGTCAGTATAGGGAAGTGAATGGTCAACTATGAAGATTCTACTGAATTCACAATGAAAGAATAAATTTTTTATGGAACCAAAGAATCTTGACACAGACACTCAACATATTCTTACTGAAGGAACACATTCTGTCCTCTTGTGATTGACCTCTAAGTGCCTTCTTATTTGGCTTTTCTAAGAAACTATAAAGGATGATAGAATATTTGAAAATAAATGTTCTAGATTAATATTTTCCAACAAATTTCAGTAATAATGGAACCATTCAATATCTATTATAGCTCATATGGTACTTTTCTGGCACAGATGGCTCTTGGGCATTTGAAATATGACTGAAGACTTAAGCTTTTAATTTTATTTAAATTAAGCTAATTTAAATGTATTAATAAATATCAACCTCAAGTAGTTGCTACTTATTCGCCAATAATGTTCTAGATGGGTGATTCTAAAAATTACTGAGTTCCCATGGCTATGATTATAATAATTATTAAGGTGATTTATTTAAGGTTCATTCCTTGGGAGGAAACAAAGTATTGTAAGAGGTTTGGAAAGCTAAATTTTAGTTTTAACCTCGACTGTAACATATCATTTTATGTCAATAATTTATAATTTCCTTACTTTTTAAAGATGTCATATTAATGATCATGACAGAGCAGGGAGGATCAAGTCTTTTCTACTAAGAAAGCAGCAAATAAACTATTAGAAATATGGGAACTAATCAAAAATTTCAACATAGCAAGGAAATTGTTAATATAGAAAAACACTTGAATCTTGGTAAAAGAATGCTGGAGGCATTTTAATTTACCCTTACACCAGTTCTGTATCCCCAGCTCAGTAGCAACTTTGGAGACAACAACTCACATACGCAGGAAAGACTTGCACCCATACAAGGAAGGAAAACAGATTTTATTTTTAAATAATTAGTATCATTTGGTTTGATCTATCTTGTTGCTTCCTAAAAGATCCATTCAAATGTTTGCCTTTTCCTTCGCTACCTCAAAATTCTCCTGGGGTTTAGGTAACTATCTAGGAAGCATTTTAAAAAAATATCTAAAGGCAAATGAATTACCTGCTCTCATTTAGAACAAGAAATAATACCTATGGCAAACAATATACTAACAAAAACCTTGGACTTATATATTGAATAAAATGTGTTCACATCTTCAATTAAAAAGCAGAGATTTACAAAATGAATTAAAAAGTGATCCACTCATATACAATCAACAGAAGACTCATTTGAGATCTAAAAAATATCCATCAGTTGAAAATAAAGAAAATACCACAAAGGACGTTATATGTTGATAAAGGGTCAATTCATCAATATTCTGTGAAAAGTGTAAATATATAGGTACCTAAAATACACGAAGCGAAAACAGAATTTGGGAAGTAAGCATCTTGAAGAGCTTTAATATATTCTTGGGCATCTAGAAAGTAGAGGACATATTCAGAATGTACTTGAGAAAAGCCTAAGTTTCCATTTGACCTTCAGACTCTGTAAAAACAGAAAGTGAAGACTAATGTGGACTTGTGAACTTCCTGAAAGGATATTGAAGATGTAACCCAACAACATCTGAAGCATATCTGAAAAAAATAATATGGGAGGGGCAGGGACCGAGTCTGGCCATTTAGGAATGTGTTTCAAATCAGTAGCTGGAAGCTAGTAGAATGATGATATATATGAGAGGTCACACATGACAAAAATATAGACTGCACAAAATTAGTTCAGAAAAGTTACTATACAACAGCAATTTTAACAAGCAACAATAAAATCCTCTGGGAATGCAGAGAATCTGATTTCTATACAACATTATACTTTTTACCTAATTTTCACAAAAATTATGAGGAATTTAAAGAAACAAGAAAGCTATCAAAAAGGAAAGTATGAAATTGATAAAAAATATGGTCCCTGAAAAAGACTGGATATATGACTTGCTAAAAATACCTAAAATCAAGTACTTTACATATGATCAAAGATCTAAAGAAAATGAGAACAATTCTTCACCAAATATAAAATTTCCATAAAGAGGTAGAAATTATATCAAAAACAACAACAACAACAATAACAACAACAACAAACTAAGTGGAAGTTCTGATATTAAAGAGTGCAATTTAAATTAAAAGCCCAGGTGATAGTTTAACAGCAGATTTCATTGAGAATTCAATTGAGATTAACCAGTCTGAAGAGTAGAAAAAGAAGAATAGGAGGAGAAGGAAGATGAAGATGAAGAGAACATGAGAGAACTGTGGGATAACCTTGTAGTGGACCAACACTCATAATGATTGTCCCAAAAGAAGAATAGAGAGAAAAAGAGGCAAAATTAATAATATTTGAAAAAATGTCCAGGAATGTCCTAAACTTTATGAAATGCATGAATCTACACATGGAATAAGCTACTCTGTGATTCGGTAATTTATCTTCTGCAGATAAATCTGGAGGAAATAATATCACTATATTGAAGAGGTATCTTCATGCTCATGATCGTTGCAGCCTTATTCTGAATGGCCAAGATATGAAAACATTGGAAGTGTCCATTGAAGGATGAATGGATAAATATGTAATATCTGTTGATGTGATATATATTTAGACAGACAGATGTGTGTGCATATGATATATATAAATGTGAATGGTAATATTATGCAGCCTTAAAAAATGAAGGAAATCCTGCCATTGTAACAACATGGGTGTATGTAGAGAACATTATACTATATGAAATATGGCAGTCAGAAAGATAAATTCTACATGATCTTAATCATATGAAAAATTCAGAAGTTCTGAACTCATGGAATCAAAGAGTAGAATGGTGGTTGTTAGGCTCTGAGGGTGAGGAAAATGTAGCGATGTTGATGAGAGGATAAAAGGTTTCAGTTATGAGGAATCCAGAAGTTTGAAAGATCTAATATACCCAATAGTGAGTAGTTAATAAGAATGTATTATATACTTCAAATTTCCTATAAGAACAGACCTTAAATGTTCTCACCACACCCCAAAATGGCAAGTATGTGAGGTAATGTACATGTTAATTTTTTGATGGCAGCAACCATATCACGATTACATAATGTATTAAAAAAAATAACAAAACAATTAAAGTAAATCTTCCTATATGATAACATTAAATAGTAATTGATTAAACCTTTCAATTAAAAGATAGAGATTTACGAAAGATATATATATATATACATTTTTTTTTTTTTTGGAGACAGAGCCTCAAGCTGTCACCCTGGATAGAGTGCCATGGCATCACAGCTCACAGCAACCTCCAATTCCTGGGCTCAAGAGAGTCTCTTGCCTCCGCCTCCCAAGTAGCCGGGACTACAGGCGCCCACCACAACCACCTGGCCATTTTTTGGTTGTAGCCGTCATTGTTGTTTGGCGGGCCCCGGGGCCTGGATTCGAACCCACCAGCTCAGGTGTACGTGGCTGGCGCCTTAGCCCGTTGAGCCACAGGCGCCGAGCCAGATATTTTTATTTTTATTTTATTGTTTGTGGTTCATTCAGGGTACAAAGAATTAGCTTACACTGATTGCACCTGTTAGGTAAAGTCTCTATGGGACCCACCCCAAGAGGTGTCCCATGCACAGTGACCTGACCCCCATCCCCCCCCTTCCTGCTCCCTCATTACCCTGCCCCCCACCTTGAATTGATTGGAGTTTTCTCTTATGAGGGTATATATTAGATCATCTATTGGTTACTGGAGTAACCATGCTAATGACGGAGTAAAGGTGTTTTAAGACAAAACTTGTCAAATGAGACAAAGCAGACACCACAATGACAAAAGGTAAATGTATCAAGAAGATACAATTGTATATTCACCTAACAAGTGTGCCTCAAATTATATGATGGAAAAACAACACTGGCAGAAGTAAAGGGAGAAATAATTCAACAATAATAGTTGGAACCATCAAAACCCACCTCCAGGATTAGAACAAGCAGACACAACACTAACAAGGAAATAGATGACTGAACACCACCATAAACCGAACACACCGTTCGGGTAAACACTGCCCAGTAACAGAATGCGATTCTCCCACGAGGGCACACGGAGCGCGCTCCAGGGCTGACCCGGTGTTATGCTAAAAATATCTCCTTATACTAAAACGGATAGACATCACGGAAAGCACAGTCCCTGAACAAGAACAGAATAGACTTGGTCGACTATCTGGAAAATTAAAAAGTATGTACAAATTAAGCACCACTTGCTTAAATAACAAATGGATCAAAAAAAATATTAAAAAATACTTGGAGAGGAATGAAAACAAAACATGTCAAATCCTGAAAGATGCCATGAAACTCCTCCTGAGGGAGCATTTCCAGCTGCAAACACCGAAACTAGAAAATAGGGAAGATTTTAAAATCAGGAAACTGATCTTCTACATTAAGGAACTGGGGGAAAAAAGGAGACTGGGATGATGTGAGGGAGAAAACGGTCTGATCTTCTAGAGGAAGTGGGATGCAGTTAAGTCAAACCTCATGTGCAAAGGGCAGAAATAAAAAAGAAAAAAGATTTTGGTATATCTAAGGAGCAACAATAAAGGCAGCATAGCTGAAGCAGCAAGAAGAAAGTTGAAAATATTAGGAGATGGAGTTAAAGAAGTAGGCTGAAGACAGATTATGAGGGCCTTAATATCTATACAGAAGTTTTAAACTTTGAGATAAGTGTAATGTGAGTTATAACATGATCTATTGATAAAAATGACATGGAGTATAGGAATCATACTAGTACCTTCCTTAAAAAGGTTTTACATAAAGAAATTAGCCTATTTAGAATCGATCCTTTCTAATAGTAAGCTCCATAAAAACAATGGTAGAAAACAAGTTTATTACAAACCACTCACATTGGGCAGCGCCTGTGGCTCAAAGGAGTAGGGCGGCAGCCCGGGCCCGTATACCGGAGGTGGTAGGTTCAAACCCGGCCTCGGCCAAGAAAAAAAAAAAAACTGTAAAGTACTCACATCTTCACCCACGCATTGATTCCCTTAACATGTATATGTGTGTTTTAAACTTATTGAGTATTCATTATGCCCTCCAGTTTGTACTTCACAGTCTGATTTTAAAGAAGACAGAAATCAGAAATGATACCTACTTCAAAGGAATTCACTTTATATGGGAGGAAGATACACATATTAATGTATAATTAAAAACATGAAATATGCTATGCTAGAGAAATGCTGGGTGATACAGGAAGACAAACATACAGTTTCCCATGGAGAAGTAATATTTTGATAGAAAATGAAAGAATTTGTCTTGTTACGTAAGTGCCAGGAAATCATTTTTAAAGATGACTCTAAAGAGTGTTGAAAGTTGTCAGATGTTCTTTCTGTTATCTTTTGGTGGGATAATATGGTTTTTGTCTTACATGTTGTTAATGTGGTATATGACACTGATTAATTTGTGTATGTTGAAACTTCCTTGAACCTCATGGATGACTCTCTCTTGTTCATGATATATGATCTTTTTAACATGCTATTGACTTTACTTTGTTAATACTTTATTAAGGATGATTACATCCATATTCATCAGAGTTACTGGCCTGTATATTTCTTTCCTTGCATTGTCTTTGGGCCTACAAATATTATGTGATACTACTTACATGATAAATTTAAAACAGTCAAACTCATAGAAACAGAAAGAAGAAGAGTGATTCTCAGGGGCTGGGAGAGGATGAAATGGGTAAATATTAGTGAAAGTGTAAAAAGTTTCAGTTTTTCGGGCAGTGTCTGTGGCTTGGTGAGTAGGGAACTGGCCCCATACACCGAGGCTGGTGGACTCAAACCCGGCACCGGCCAAACTGCAACAAAAAATAGCCAGGCGTTGTGGTGGGCGCCTGTAGTCCCAGCTACTCAGGAGGCTGAGGCAAGAGAATCACCTAAGCCCAAGAGCTGGAGGTTGCTGTGAGCTGTGATGCCACAGAACTCTACCGAGAGTTCATGTCCCTGAAAGAATGGAAGGGGATTAAATTTAGGAGTAGGTAGAAGGTTTGGCTAACGGTACAAGGAGGAATTTCTTTTTTCTTTCTTTCTTTTATAGAATTTAAACAAGTAGACAAGGGTACAGGGATGCCTTGGAGCAATTTCTTTCTTCTTCAAAAGAATAAGACTTTCAAGCATGACATTTCTTAACTTTTAGTTGCCAGCATAAATGTATCTTGATCCTCACCTATCTTTATTTTCTTTCAAGGCTCAGTTGATGAAATATTTCTCTTCCTCTACACCATTAAACTGTCAATCTGTATCCTTCATACCATCATTTTTCAGCTTTGTCGTTACCACGGAACATTGCTAAGTCTATTTTTTTTCTATTCCCTGCATTTTTAACATGTAGGTTACCACTGTAAAAAACTATTGAGTCTGAGAACCAATATCTTGTGTTCAAATCCTGTGTCTACCATTTACCAAATGAGTAACTGAGAGCAAATTATTTATCTTTTTATTCCTCAAATTTCTCATCTACAAAATATAGAGAATAGTGCTATTTCATTCAGTGTTTAGGAAAATACTTATTATGTGATAAAGCTCAGTGTGGTTATTTTGGTGGTTGTTGTTTTTAACTGGGTATTATATTTCAGTCTTCATATTTCTAGAATTTACCCTAAATTTGCCTCAAGCCTGTAATATGAAAAGTCAAATGCTAGCCTCAAATGAAACTTTGAACCTTTTCATCTCTCAATCTTTGTAGAAGTATGTGCTGTTCACCAATGTTTGCATTTTTTCAACTCACATTCTGTGGAGATACTCCGTCTGTCCTACACTTAATACTCTATTTAAACTATTGTACATCTTTAAAAGACCCTCTTCCTTTGTCCATCTGATAAATGATAGCAATCCTTAGAATTTTGCCTTGTTTTGATTATTCAGCTAAAATTATATGCCCTCCTGATGTAAGCCGTTAATTTATTATTGAATATTTTACCTCATACTTCTCCATTGAGTTTCAAATAATGTGAGAATTGCACTGGAAATTACTTACAATCCCATTCTAATAATCATTACCTTTAACCAGTTTTTGAATCTTCAGTATTAAAAGAACACAAATCATACTTTTCTATTCATTAACATTGATCAGAGGCATGTTTTCATCATCTGGTCTAAACAACTTAATCCTTTAAATGTCTCCTTGGGGACTGCAAACTAATGCACCCTCTATGAAAAAAGTATGGAGAATCCTCAAAGAGCTAAAAGTCCACTTTCCATTTGATCCTATAATTCCATTACTAGGTGTCTATCCAGAAGTAAAAAAATCATTTTACCATAAGAGCATTTGCACTAGAACGTATTCACAATCAGCTAGATGTGGAACCAACCCAAGTGCCCATCAACCCAAGAATGGGTTAACAAACTGTGGTATACATACACTGGGGAACACTATTAGCCCTAAAGAGATGGAGACTTTGCATCATTTGTACTTACCTGGATAGATTTGAAGAACACTCTCCTTAGTAAAACTTTCACTAGAATGGAAAAGCAAGAATCCAGTGTACTCAATATGAAACCAATGAAAAACAACTACACACCCAAATGAGATTAAAAAATAAAGTCAGGTAGGGGAGAGGAGGAAAAAGTGAAGAGGGAAAGAGAACAGAGAGAGAATGGGGGTGGTGACTGGTAGATTGTCACCTAATGTGCACATCGTAAGGGTATATGGCAGACCTCCTGGGAGAAGGGCTCAACTACAAATGGTATTTTACCTAACAAATGCAAACAATGTAATCCTAATCCTTTATACCCTCATATTAATCTGAAAAACAAAAAGTCTCCTTGTCTCAAACCTGCTTAACAAAATTCTAGTCACTCACAGACAGCAGAAAATATGGAATGAGTCTGATTGAGTCAAGTTCCTGTTCAAGAACTTGCTGTAGTCCCAGGTAAATATAAATATATTTATGTTTTAAATTACATGTCCTCTACCAGCCTCTTGGACTGAATTTGCTTAGTTGTCTATGATGAGTTTCAAAGTTCTTGAAGTTATTCTCATGGTCATAGTGTATTAATGGTTTTACTTATTCTCTTGCCACCTAAAATGTTTTACTGACTCTTTTAAATTAATTACTTTCTTGCCTTTTGAGATATGACTTTAGCCTATCCTCTTGAAGTCACTCTCCTGAGTGAGTGAGTCACTCTCCTTACAGGCCAGTTGCGGGACTCCATCCAGTAACTGCCTTATCCATAAACAGTGCTATCAGTGACTTGCCAGTCGGCACATTGCTGTGTGCTGCATTAATATCCCTGTATCTCCACAGAGGCTAGCATTATAACCTACTACATTTTGTATTCATAGAATTTACCAGTGTCTGACATGTACTGGGGGTTGGTAAATGTTTAATAACAAAATGATAAGATATTCCCAGGTGTCTAGAAATAATATTTGTTAAAATAAAAATGTTCCATAAATTTATGAATTCTTATAAATTCTACGAAACTCAACTTTTTCATGACCTATTATGATTATTTTGTATTGCTAGATTGACTTGATAATTGGATTTTACTGGTATTTAAGGGGTATTGATATACAATTTTTAAATTTTTTTTTAATATCTTTGCTGAGATTTGTTATTTGGATTATGCTGGTGTTAAACCTTCTGGAAGTCTCTGAATAACTATGTCTTTTTATTTCCTTCTGTACATGAAATGTTTACATGTGCATGTAAGCATGCATGCACTTTATAAGCATTTACCTTTTTCAAGCATATATGCATTTTTGTGTTGTGTATGATTTTATGTTTTTGAGTAAGTGCTGTAGCTAGTTGTAAGTAGAGGTATACATAATATGCTGGTTACATGAATACACAGGCTTTTCTTATTTTTGTTCCTGTTACCATAGCGGAAGAATACATTAGAGTGTCCATGCAAATTTCGTGTGAGTATGCTCATTCTTGTGATTTTGTGCACTCATTATGTATGTTTTGTTGCATGTATTTACTTGCAAGGATTTTCAAACATTAGCTCCAGGTGCACCACCCATCTTCTAGAGAGAAAATTAATTATCCATTTCAGATGAAAAAAATAAAATTAATTCAAGATGGAAAATAGCCCTTGTTGAGTATAAACTCTGTGCTCCCCTTATTCACTTATATTTGCATCTTGTATTTTCAGTATTTTATATAACCTGATACTTCCAGGACTGTTTGAAGAATTTTTGTTTTAGGTCCCTTTGAGCGGTTTATAAAAAATTTATGTCCAGTTCTTGCAAAGATCAGATTCCAGCAATGATTTGCTAGGCAGGAGGTGGCAGCTGTATCCTGATGTGCACTTGTCTCAGAGCAGTCTCGAAATACAGAGAAAAAGCTTTCTCAAACACGTCAATTTTTATATTTTGATAGATCCCAGCTTTTCAGTCCAAAAGCATAATTTCCCTTTTATTCAGCATGGCAAATTATTTCCCATCTTCAAATTCCCAGTTTTTAAGTGATACAAGGATCTTTACAATTTTAAAATAATTTTCACACATTATCACATTTGATCCTGTACGACCTTGGTAAAATCACTTAATTTCTCAGAAATTTTGAGGTTTTGTTAGTTTCTAAAGAACTATAATAATAGTGACTGCCGTGATAACTGGACACAGATGCTATGATGATGCTAAGAGGACAACAGGTTCAAGAGCTTTCAAGCCATAAGATGAATAAAAATGTGCAAAACTATAACTTTTACTTCTTTTTATCATTATTATTAGTTCTCCCACAAGACTATAGACAGTTAAAAAATAACACAGCATACTTTGGCATAGACTCAGACACCAATTTTATAGCCTTTATTGATATGCTTTGAAACAGAACAATAAGCTATTTTTCTTATACAAATGATGAGCAATCACAAGATAACCCATTTTTCCATTATACTCACAATAGTGAACAGAATTAACAATCAGTTTCAGCGAGTGAGTGAATAAATGGAATTCTAATACAATGTTGACTCTGTTAGTATGTGTTATTTTGCACATTATTTGGCTAGACGTAGTAAAGTTTAAATTTCATCTAAGCCATGACCCATAAATTTCATTCTTAGCCTCTAAGGAAAGAAATCACAGACATATAGACACATATAGACATATATTCATACACACATATACATGTTCATGAAGGATTACAGCTAAGCTAAATATGCACATAAATATAGGTGCATACACTTGCAAATATACATATATGATGAGAATATATGTGAGATATGCATATATGTTAAAATTATAATAGCTAATCATTGAAGATAAAGTTAATGTCTATCTGTACGTGAAAGTTAAAGGAGCTATGCTGTATTCCTACCACAGGCTTCTATGAACCATGAAAATAATGCATTAATCTAGTACGAAAATAAATAAACACGAGGTGGTATTCAGTTCATAGCACGTTACATAAAAATATACCCAGTGTAAACCCATTAGTTAGAAGTATATTTATGAATGCATTGATGTAGAGAAAAAGGAGAGCTTTTAGACATACACAATTTTGTCTTGTTGGTTTGTATATGTATTCTTTTTGTAATTAAACAAAAATCTATACAATGAAGAAAGCATAAGCTAAAAAACATTTACATGTTTAAGAGATAAAAAGTAAGAATATTAAGACTCTTTAGAGACAGTTCTATTGTATTGCTAACTAAAAACAACTGTGTGATCCAGCAGTTGGAAATGAATATCTAATGACTGCATTCTAATTCTGGCTCATTCAGTGATGCCCTGTGGAATCCCTGGAGGCAACAGTTTCACTGTTGTCTTTTCTTGAGAGCCTGTTATCATATTATAATAGCTATAATTTTCCTGCTTCTCTGGACTTTAATTCTGAATTAAAATAGTTCTCTTGATTACAAATAGTCCCTTGCAAAATGAAGTTATGGGAAGAATTCTCTTAGAGAATGTAGAGTCTCTAATAAGCTATATCACACTGGGTCTATACTACAAAATATCTCCATTCAGAAGAAATTGGATTGATTTTCCATTCCAGCATCTTTAACACTTTACAAAGGAATACGTTATCCCTAATGGGCAGAACCACAGGCAAGGCTTTGTACTTTGCCCTGTAGCCCTTTCTCTTTCTGTCTGAGCTTTAACCAGAACTAGCTACCAGAGCTCAGTATTAGATCCCTGAACCCTCCTCCAACAGGTGACGAAGCTATATCTGGGGGACTCTGTCCTGGCTCTCAAGAGTAGGCAGCAGACCACATAATGGTTTTATAAAATTTAAATGAAACCATTCCCCCCCCCATTTGGGGGCGAGTGGAATGATGTAGAATAAATGGAGTTAGAAATTATGAATTTTTAATCTTGGCATTGCCAAGGAGTAAAGTGTGAATTTAAGGAAATCACATACTCTGTGCATTATGATCTTCTTTTTTAACATAATTTCTATGAAATTATTAATGTAGTAAGTGCTAATCGCAAGCCCACATTGAAAGCCTGATACTATTACCTTAAAACACGATTGTAAGAGGGACTTTACCTAACAAATGCAATCAGTGTAACCTGGTTTCTTGTACCCTCAATGAATCCCCAACAATAAAAAAAGAAAAAAATATAAGGAAAATATTGATAAAGAGTAGCTTTATAAGAAATGAATAACTAAATTGATGCTTACATTTAAAGCTTACTGAAATGTAAAATTGAAATCTAAATTTAAAAATTCATAAAATAATATTTCTATTAGCATTAGTGATTGACAAGAACGTAAACTAAATTTCCCGTGCCATTTTCTCACATAATATTTTAAAATACACCTAATATCCTAAGATCCTATGTATCTTATTTTCAAAATACTACAACATGTCTTAAATTTGGAAGACAACAATTCACTCTTAAAATGAACGTTTGTAAGTCCGCCACAGGAAAGACAAAGACCCTAAACTAAAATCTCCTTCTAGTACATCTGCACAGTAAAGTTGACTATAGATGCACAGTCCTCAATTAAATGAAAGTGAATTTCATGTTTGATTCCATTATTTTTCTTAAGAAAGAATAACAATATGGTCAACTTTTCCATGTAAAAAATATTTTCAAGATTCCTTAAGTAATAACTAAATAAAATTCAAGGAATACTCAAAGTGAAACTTTAATTCTTTAAAGAAATCAGGTAGAGGCATTGGGCCTAATAACAGACTGGAAACAGCATGCACACACTGTTGTCATGGAGAGGACAGAAAGTGGAAAGTGGATATTGAACCTCAGATAGATTGTCTAAGACAGAAAGCGTTGGGAATCAGCAGACAGGTCATAGGAGGCTCCCAAAATGAAGGAGAGGGAAGAACAGTTACCCATTTTGCAGGATCAGAGGTACACAGGAAGTGTACCCGACTGTGGGGAAGGGACAGAGAAAAGAATTTGAGGGCACTACACATCCGCCATATATATAGGTATCTGAACTGCAGGGGAGTCTTTGTACCATACATACGTAAAAGGCAACTGGATGATGGTAGCATTCATCTGGAGAGAAGGCAGAGCAAGAACGCACTGGTTTGCAAACCCTGGGCTCTGTGCCTGGCTCCATTTTGAGATCCCAGACTCACAGTACTGCATTTAACCCTCTGCATTGTTCCCGCCAAGTGAGGCAGGGAATGACACTATTGTATGTCCCATGGGTAGGAGCCCTGTTCTGCCACTGCCATCTGAAGACCTGGCTGGAGTAACAATCAACTATGGACTGACAAATGTCACCACTAGCAAACACAGGCAAGACTGCACTTACGATGCTGTGGGGGACAATCACACTACTGATGGAGCTCGTTTTAAATTAGTATTGTGTACATGGAATACTTGTTTTCCATTCTTGAGACACTTTACTAGGGAGAATGTTCTTCAACTCCATCTAGGTATAGACAAAAGATGTAAAGTCTCCATCATTTTATGGCTGAATAGTATTCCATGGTATATATATATATATATATATATATACCACAGTTTATTAATCCATTCATGGGTCAATGGGTAGTTGGGTTATTTCCAATTCTTTGTAATTGAGAGCTGAGGTGCTATAAACATTCCAGTGCAAATGGCCTTGTGGAAACATGATTTTTAGTTTTTTCTGGGTAGATACTTAGCAAGGAGATTGCAGGAATGTATACTTTTGGCCCTTTGAGTATTCTGCATACTTCTTTCCCAAAACGCAGTGTTAGTTTTCAATCTCACCCACAGGATAAAAGTGTTCCCTTCCTTTTTCACTCTCACCAACATCTGCAGCTTAGGGACTTTGTAATGTGGGATGTTCTCTGTTGTTAGGTGGTTTAGATTTGAATTTCTCTGATGCTTAGGGATGATGAACATTTTTCACCAAAATATTATATTTTAAATCAAATTGAAATTTCAAAATTTTCTTATAAAATGTCTTAAGTGCACATCTTCCCTAGAAGTAAAATAGTAATTTCTATATTAATAAAACATTGATTGCATAAAGATACCAAAACTATTTAATATATTTTGAAGAACTGGAACCTTTTGTTTAATCTGAGACTGATACTCACGTATTTGAACATATTTTAAGAAAGTCATAAATTTGTATGCACGTGTATTCATGCACATGAGATTTATTAAGTATTTATCATGTCCACATATGGTGCTAAGATTTTAGAAAATTATCATATCGATTCTCATACTTTCATCTTTCATTATTTGTTAGGATAGAGATGTAAGAAAAGCTATTTTGTCTGTGTATTCATTTTGTGAGATAAGCAAATAATACCTGGGAAAAAGGCCAGGCCCCCTACAAAATTGATAAACTTCCAATTTAAAAACAAAGAAGGAATATAGAGATTTTCAATATCTAGTCTAGTCCTTCATGCTTTTGATAAACAAATTAAATTCCAGAGAGTTTCATTTACTTGTCCATTAATAACTTAATCATTTATTTTACATTTTATGGTCATAAATGACTTCAGTACAACCACGAAGTAACTAATAGTGGAAGTGGGACTCAAACCGTTGTGTCCAAGTTCCCAGGCTACATGTCTGTTCACTGCTTTTTGTGGTTCTTAGTTTGATTATTTTTTAAGCTGCAATTTGACATGTTTTAGGACTTACAGGAGCTTCAAACATAATACTGATTTCCCAGATGCCTTTTTTCCCTCATTTTCCCAGTAAGTTGCACATAACCATATTAAGTAAAATATGAAATTACATTCACATAATTTTTGGACTGAACTACCGAGTTAAAAAATATCCAGAATATGAAGGAAACAAATCCTGGATAAAGAAGGTAGGTTTGTTGCCAGAGGCTGAGTGGAGTGGAGAATGGGAAGTGACTGTTGAAGGAGTATGAGGGATCCTTTGAAATGATAAAAATGCTTTGGAACTGGGATTCGTGTTGCAAACATTGTGATTTCATTCCATTCTACTGACTTGTACACTTTAAGATGATTTCTCCCACACTTTCTTCTGGGATTTTTATCACTTCACGTCTTAAATTTAAATCTTTTATTCATCTTGAGTCAATTTTTGTTAAAATTGGTGAAAGGTGCAGGTCTAGTTTTAGTCTTTTACAAGTGGTTTTCCAGTTCCCCCAGTACCCTTTACTGAGTAGAGAATCTTCTCCCCAGTGTATGTTTTTATCAAAGATCAGCGGTATATAAGAGATTAGTTTCATCTCTTGGTTTTCTATTTGGTTCCATATGTCTATGTCTCTATTTTTGTGAAGCACATTGTTTTTAGTAAAGTATCACAATAATGTGTATTAACATCATTCAGTTAAGTTTCATATACAGTTTCTAATACATACCAGACTTTTTTTTTTTTAATAAAGTCTCTCATTTGTCCAAAAAGGTGATGCACATCTCAGGTACTGATACTAAATTAAGATTATTGTCAGCCATGGATTGTTTCTGAACCTTTCTACACTTCATTTTGTAATTAGTCCTTCCTTATTTTGGCATAGTTTTCTATACAGGGAAGAAAATAACAGGAAAGAAATGAAAGAAAATTTTGGGAATAGAAGTGTTAAAAGTGATGCAAATAAAAAGATAAGACAATATGCAAGGTCAGCACACACTTATAATGCACCAAAGCAGATGGAGCCAACCCATCAGATTTCAACACTGCGCGGTGGACAGTGGCAGACACTTGCCAGCATCAACCACAAGTAGGTGTGTCATGTTCCTGTCTCCCTTGTCTGTGTTGTTCAACACCACAAAAGACCTTTCAGTCATGAGCAGTACAACACAAAATTGTGGGGTAGCTAATGCCCAGAGGGGTGAATCCCAAAAGGAAATTTACCCTACAACAACCAGGCTCCCAGTCCTCAATGGAAGGATTTTAAGGCAGAAGCAAAGCAACTGCTGGGTAATATCTACATCAGTTGATGCTCAAGGAACAGATTTTGAAGATATTGATAACCTCTACTGAGAGGTTTCTTTCTTTACTTAAAGAAAGAAGTTTTATTATGTGTTTTTATTATTTAAAAAAGGGTTTCAGGTTTGGGGTTGAAATGTTATGCATTATATTATAATTTCCCCATTTATAATAAGAAGAAATAATATCCCAGAAAGTGCTGTTATGAACAAAAAACCCTGATTTTTGGAAAATGGTTGTTGGTAAGTACAAGTTATGTATATTAAAAGAATTAAGCAAAATATAAAGTGGATGATGTAATGGCTAAGAAGTATTTATGGCAGAAATGCAAGGATTTTGTTCTACCATTAGAAAATGTATTAATGTAACTCACATATTAACATAGATGCCAAAAAGGCATTTAACAAAATTCAATAGACATTATTTTAACAAAATAAAGAATGATTGGAAGACCATAAGTTTATCTGACATATGCAAAAAAGGTATCTAAAATGTTCTAGAGATAAATTATAATGAGTAGCAGAGTTTAGCAAGCTTGCTCAATACAGGGTCGTTAACAAGTATTGGATGCAAATCTATATACCTCAAGTGAAAGGAAGAATATGAAATATATTTTAAGAGTGACAAAAACATAAGGTGCCGAATATTACATTTAAGAAATCACATATAATTTATTTAAGAATTAAGTCTAAAATCTCTCACATTTTTGAACAGGTCTTCTTAGTATTATAATGGTGTCTACTCTCCCCAAATTAATCCATATAGTCAATGCAGTGCTAAAAATATCACAAAATTATAAAAAAATAAATATTATAAGGATACTGAAAATGAGTGAAATGACATGCTATGGGAAGAAGGCTCAATATCTAAATATCCTAATATCTCTATGCATATCTACAGACAACGTTTGCTACAAACTTGTCAAAATACCAACAAACAAAACTAAGTAAATTAATCCTGAATCCCAAAGACTGAGTAAATATCCAAAAAGTTGCTTTTGAATGAGAACAAGGAGAGGCTCTCTCCTACAGGTGTCTGTCCTTTACCTATCCTATTCAGTTTTTTTCTTTCTTCACAAATAGCTTGGTAAAGGACATTACACAGTGACATATTGTTAAATTCGTCTCTGGTGTGTAGTTATGATTGTCAGGTCATGTGCCCCACCCCAGAGCCCGGATTCAGAATGTCTTTGACAGGTTTGAACAAGAGGTTATGTTTTCTTGAAATGTAACATGGAAAATGAAAAATTATACATCTGAGTCTAATGCCCCTACGCTAAATTGTATAATAGGGCAAATTGATGGGTTTTCCAGTGTCTATACCTGTACAGGTTGGAATGCACTTAAAGGTCATTTGAGATGCCATCTTTCATCATTTTGCATGATTCACCATACTAAATTCCCCAGGAGACAAGACACAGCAAAATTTCTAGTCTGTTAGATTGATCTTATTCATTACTTCTTACTATATGTATATAGTAAAAGATATGTATATGTTTCTATACATACATAAAAATATATAATTTCATATTTACATATAAGTGCATGACATATATATAATTCTGCTCCGTATTACTCTCCTTCAAATATTAAATAAGAACTCAGAGTCATCCCAAGATCCTGCTTTCTATAAACTGTGTTATACCCAACCTCCTTTTCAAGAGGCTAGAGTGCCTCAAGTTCAAGAGAGAAAGAGGAAGAGTGATACAATAAAGAGTGAAAGATGGAAAACAAAACCCAGATAGAATCAAAGTTCTGTTGGAATGAACCTAGTGAGCCTCCAGTTCATTGCCTCTGCAGATCACTAAGCTTGCGTACCTTCAGCTCTGTTGCTTTTAAACTGTAATGCAGCATTTTCACGTGTTCATTATGAAAAGAAGGTAAAATGGTGATCTGCATCCTGCCCCCTGATCTTAGAACTTCCCTAGACAGCAAATCATTAGTCAGAATCCAGGGGCTAGTGCAAGTTTGATCTGTATTTCTTTTCTTTTCCATTCTTTTCTTATTTTTTAAGGTTTTTGGCCAGGCTGGGTTTGAACCAGCCACCTCCGGCATATGGGGCTGGCACCCTCCTCCTTTGAGCCACAGGTACCACCCTGATCTCTATTTCTTGCAGGAAAGTTATATTCAGGAGGATTTTTAATCAGATCAGATTGCTAATCATGTTATTTTTTTAGAACAGTACTTAGTAGGCATTCACATCCCACCATTTATAGTGGTTTCTCAACTATCCAAAAAATTGTGAGGTTCAACTCAAAACATGTCCTTGAAAAACAGAATGTTTGGTTTGTAACAGCAGAAGATATTCCTATGCTTTTAATTTTAGCAATTGCTAAGGATATCTGTTGCTACAAATTGAAGATTCTGTTATCTTCCCCACTACACTTCTGGCTTGGTGATGCTTCGTGTGGTTTATTAAACACTGCTTTAGAAATGCAGATAAACACAAGGGGGATATCATAGTAAGCAAAAAGGTATAATTCACTCCCACCTCAGTATAATTTCATTCAACTAAATTGCTTTAGATTAGAGGAGACCATTTAAAATTTCAATAAGTAACTTGCTCAAGCATTGGAAAGAATTTAGACATTTGCAATTAAATCTTTGCCTTCCTTTCTAAACTTATACAAAAAACGCACAAAAAAAAAAAAAGCAGGTTGGCCCTTGGCATGTCTCTGACATAGTTGATTCCATTCATTGACGTATTGATAACAAACTGGTTAAAAAGCTCATGGATCTAACTTTAATAATAGCAATTCTGTGTGTGTGTGTTTGTGTGTACATGTACTTGTATATGTACATACTTCAATTTCTTTCTCCTGTAAGAAGGTGGCTGTAAGTTGGCTGATATTTTAAACTCACCCATTGCTTACCTAGGATTCCTTGTATATGAAACAGTAATAGGATTTAACAACACATTTATGTGCATTTTAATATCTAATAATAAATTCCTAGAGACTAAATACGATGAGAGTGGCATGGAAGCCATTACCTATATTTTGAATAGAAATAACTTCATTATTATTTAATGTTTAACCTTATGCTTTTAGGAGCTAACTAGCCCTAGATTTGAATCTGATTGCAGCCTGTCAAAGTCTCTGATCTTGGAAATTTAATAACTCAGCTATGAAAGTCCAAAAGTAATATACAGTTCATCAACACTGTGTGAGGATTACATAAAATTATACACCTAGAATTTAAAACACAGGATCTGGCACATGATATATTCTTGATAGATAGTAATTCCATTCTAGAAACTTTTGCTGTAGGGAAAAGGTCATTTGAAAAAACTTGTCTCTAAAACAAGGTAAACCTTTAGTAGCAGAGAGTGTTCTGTATTGTATAACATCTCTAAACATCTCTTATAAATTAATTGTGATCTGAAACGAGAAGCAGTCTTACCATTTTGCAGCTAATGAAAGCTCACAAGTCAATTTGTTTTTGTTCTAGTTGTGGTTATGTTGGATGTTATTTTTTTTTATTAATTTCCTAGACAGCCAGCAATTTTAGAACCAAAAATTATGCCAAATTGTATAAATGCCTCACCCTAAATTCTTTGTATCCTGGTGTTCTCCTCTTTACCAAAAATCTTGTTTCATCCCTTTTCTTGTGTTTTGTATTCATTTTTGTAAGTTACCTCAAATCCTTTATAATATCAACTGTAACATTAGAAGTGGTGTGATTATAACTGTCAAAGTGAATTCACTTACCCATAGGTGATGGAAGTCCCAGTGGGCAGGCGAGGGAAGAAACACTGTGTGGTATCTGTGGCTGACTAGATTAGTAGCCACGGCTCGGTAGTGTTGAATAAACACGGCTCTTTGTACAGTAGGACCTCCCTCTCTGCATGTTCTGTATTAGCAGATTCAACCAAGTGTGATTTAAAAATATTCAAAGCAAAAACAATAAAAAAAAATAAAACAATGAAATAATACAAATTTTTTAAATGTAGTACAATTATTTATCTAAGATTTATATTAGATTAGGTATTATAAGTAATCTAAAGATGACTAAAAGTATGAGAGTTGATAAACATAGGTTACATGCAAATACTGATATTTTATGTAAGGGATTTGAGCATCCTCAGACTTTGGTAATCGAAGGGGAAGGGATGGTATCTGGAAACAATTTGCATTTGGATACGGAGAGACGAGAACATGAGAGGAAACAAATGGGCCCTGCTCCAGAAGGAGTCCTAAGACCCAAACCAAGGTCTCTGATACAATAGAAAAAAAAAATGGCTGCAAGAAACAACCTCAGATTACTCTCACTGCTCATTTTTCCCTGCTTATACAGTTTACAAATGCCCTGGCAACTCCAGGAAGTTACCCTGCATGGTTAGAAAGTGGAAGGAACCTCAGGTCTGGGAACTCCTCACCACTCTCCCAGAAATCTTATGAATAATCCTCCCTGTACTTAACAAAAATTAAATGGAGGGTATAAAATAAAACCTTAAAGACTCACAAAGTCCTATTCGCTCTCTGAGAGATAACTGCTGATCTGTCTATGGGCAAGCCATCCTTTCTTTCCTTTTCTTCAATAAACTTGCTTTTGCTTTTTTGTGTTAGCTTGCTCTTGAATTCTTTCCTGCACGAAGCCAAGACCCCACTTGGCCTTCAGGCCAGACCCAATTTGGGGGTCTACTGTCCTATATCAATCACATTACAACCAGATCCTTTATCAAATTGACAAGCTGTACCTAAATGACCTCAACCTAAAGGGTTTCAGCTTTCTGACAGTCTGAGAAATTATTCAAACAAACCAATCACACACCCCTGCTGGAACCAAGGTCATCTCACTCTGTTGTCACTACACTCGCTGCCTCCCACGACTCTGCTGGTTCCCTCCACTCCTGATGCCACTCCACATGGCCCTGTGTGGTGTGGGGTATCCTCTTACCCCAGGCTGTGAATATATGTGACAAATGAGCTGCTGTCAATCTCACCTGTCCTGTGTCAGCTGCCATGTGTTTGAGTGTCATCTACAAATGAAGGGAGGGGTCCCTACTTCACCAACAGGGCAAGAGAAGGCTGTCAAAACAGTCATCAAGACTGCTGACAGGTGGAATTGGAGGCAGAAAAGGAAGAAAGGACAGAATGAAATCTACTAGTAGCCCTGATGTTGCATTTTAGATTCTCTCTCAAACAAATATTGTTGGCTTTAGCATCCCAGGCTGCATTAGTATTTCCTCTCCTGAATTGGAAGTTATGGTTTGGCTTGCATTGTTTTTTTGTTTTTTTTTTGAGACAGAGTCTCACTATGTCACCCTCAGTAGAGTGTCATGGCGTCACAGCTCACAGCAACCTCAAACTCTTGGACTTACAAATTCACTTGCCTCAGCCTCCCAAGTAGCTGGGACTACAGACCCTCACCACAACGCCTGGCTATTTTTTGTTGCAGTTGTCCTTGAGGCCGGGTTCAAACCTGCCAGCCTCAATGTATGTGGCTGGCACCGTAACCACTGTGCTATGGTGCCGAGTCATGTTTTGCATTTTTATGGCTTTAATGACTGCTCTTAAGTTTTAAAACACATAAGGGCAGCTCATTACCTAGATTTTATCCCCATGTTCTGGAGAAAATTAAGAGATTTGATTTCCATTTTTTAGAGTTTATGTAAAAATGTGTGATGGCTGTATTATTCATATATTGTTTTACATGCACAATATAGGTTATGAATAATATTTTAAATACAACTAACATGTAATTATATTAATATAAGTTACTGTCATTTGATGAATATATTAGAACTTCCTCTGCTTTTCCATCCCCATCCTACTTCAGGGTTTGTTCAGTTGTCCAGCCCTGCAGAATCCCTGAGCTCTGTGTTACATCTCCCTGGTTCTAACTCTGAGGCTGAGCCGTCTGAGGATCAGCATTCACTGTACCAAGCAGTGTCCCTATCCTGTTTCTTGACTGGTGAGATATTTGGTCTTATCATTGCATCTTTATTATAGCTTTATCTTTATCACAGTTTTATTGCTCTATCCCAATTTACTAATATATTTTATTTAGAAGTATTTGGTGTTTGTTAGTTTCTGAAACTAGAAAACTAATTGTGCAGAAATTTGAAAAGCCATCTTAAGCATAAACCAACATGAGATTTAGGAAATTCTGTGATAACCTTGACAGATATATTTTGTGTCACCCCTAGATAAAGATCAAATCATTTATTCAACAAATACCTGTTTATCACCTATTATGTGCCAAGGTCTTTTAAGTGCTAGATAGAATAAGGGAGAGTACAGAAAAGCTACAAAATATGATTAACACTTAGTCCCAGGCTCCAGCTGTCCCAGAATCTGCCCAAGGAATAGATACATTGGTGTGTCATTCTATTATAACATAATGGGTTATAATGATCATGGGGTCACTTGCCCAACGTTATTTGTGCATTTTGAGAAGGTAAGAAGTGATTATCTCTTCCTGGATAGTAGAAGGTTGAAAACTTTCCTAGGGAAGTTAACATTCAAATTGAGCCTTGAGTTGTTTACTGTTTATAAGGTTTAATCAGGTGGAGGATAAGAATAAAGTAAGGAAAGGAGAAGGAAAGACTGAGCAACGGCCACAACCGTGGGACGGCCTCCACCTGTTTATCAAATGATGATTGTTTGATTGAGTCAATAAGCACTATTCCCAAACTTACTTTGATGTAAACATTGTGCCACGTAGCTATGAAATAGAGCGCCTCTCTGGCCAGAAATGCCTCATTGCTTGAGGAAGAAGCAACAAGTCAAACAGCCACGGTGTAGCGAGTTCCTGGTAGTGATATAGACAAGCATGGAAGGTCTAGTGAGTGTGGGATGGTGAGACCTCTCTCTCCAGACGTCACTCATTTAAACAATTGCTTTCTCCAATCACAAAAACAAAAAGCTAGAAAGACTCAAACTAAACCATTCTTTCCAAATACTTCCCAAGGCCTCTCTATTTTACCTCCTGCCTCTTGCTCATATTAAAAGTGCATTTCATTTGTCCTAAATTCATCTCATTCCCCCTATTTCTCTGAAGTACTTTCTGTCATTCATTTCACAGCCCTCTGTGCACTCATTTGCTGCTGGCGGCAGGTTCACCTTCAATCCTGAGTGACAGATTTGTGAAAGAACCCAATTAGAACTCAGCTAATGAGCCCTCCACGGGCTCCCCTAATAGCCCAATGACTGTTTATTTTCATCTTTTGAATTAAGAAAGAGACTGCAAGTCAAGGAAGAGTTTAGAATAAAGAAGCACTAATTGAATCAGAAAAACACCTGTGTTCCTCATCCTCTATTTATTTATGTACTTTAATCCAATGTTGCCTAAAAGATGCAAAGTGTTTTAAACTTGCTAATTATGTGCATTAGGAAAACAGACTCTCAATAAAAACTAAGGATTAACAGTAGTGAGGAAAAAACAAAAACCTCAAGGGACAAAGTGTTACTGCCTTTTACCCTGGAGTACTTCTCGTGCGAAGATAAAATACTCTTTTTAAAATTGCATTTAGTATGATGCTAGAGTAAAAGTGAGATATATTCATGGGGTGTTATTTGCGAAAATTTACATATTTCCATGAAAAATATTACCCAGTGAGAAACTTTGGATTGTCATTGAAAAATCATGAAGAGTATACAGTGTGCTTTCTTTCTTTTGCAGTTCCTGAGAAGCAGCTTTTCAAGGTACATTTGATGCAAGCGTAGTCAGCTGCAGTGACAGGCTGTGAGGACTCCAAGGTGACGATCGTTTTATTTTCATAGTTTCTAAATGTGCAATGGCTGTAGGAATCTCTATCAACCCAGGATTACTGTCTACCCTCTGCCTTTCACCCTCATCAAAAACATAGACAGCAGCTGTCTCCTTTTCATAAGAAACCTCCCTTTATTGTGAATGAATGACCTGTTACTAGTAATGGGAACATGAAGATCCAATAACCATCTCTTCCCATACATAAGACCACAACCCATTTTTATTTGATCTGGGTGAGAAAGGGAGGCCAAAAACCCTCCACATTTGACACTCTGATGTACACATTTTGCAGACTCCTTCTTGATTTCTGCTGCTACTTGATTTCTTAGACCTACTACTCTAGGTTGGTGCTCTGATTAAAACTATGGCAAATGGTCAGCACACAGCTGCTTTCTTATTAGTCCAACAGAATCTCTCGCAGCGAGCTAATTTCTAACAATACAGAGTTCATAAAGGTTTGTAGCACTAATATCAATACTTGTTCTTCCAAACCACTTCTTCATAACTCTTCTTCCCAAATAACCTTTTTTTTTTTAATGGATTGTTGGTGCCATTTTTCAACTCCACCACAGGATTGCCTGAAAGACACATTGATATGTTTTTGTAATTGCTTTTCTATGGAGTCCAGTCATGTCCTAATCAGTATTATCATCTGTGTGCAGGGTTAAACCTGACCATGAAGGATTACTGTTGTAGGAATAGGCAGTAACTATGTGACCAGTGTACTTAGCAGTATTGCACAATGGAAAGAAGATGCCATTTAAAGACAGTTTGAGTTCGTCGAGAGTCTGTAACCCAAGGGTCTTATTGTGAATGTCACCAAAATGCTGGATATCATGGGTAGGCAATGTCCAAGGCATAGAGAAATTCATATTTTAAGAAAAATAATTAAATTATAGGTTCAAATTATACATAGATTTCTCCCACTCTTCACCACGTCATTTTTCAATGGAGTTAACCCAAATGCAAACAACTCTTTAACTTAAAAATGGCCTAATAGGTTATAGCATAAAACATTTGCTTGTAAACAATAGAGGGAAAAAAGAGTAAAGTAAATGCACAAAGGTATTGATACCAGTGCTATACCTTTTCCTCACCATGTATCAGAATGGAATTAAACAAGGAGTATACCTCTTTCATGTTTACGTGGGTGGAGCTGAACACATTCTTCTTAGCAAAGTATCTCAAGAATGGAAGAAAAAGTATTCAATGTACTCAGCCCTACTATGAAGCTAATTTA
>CAUYRH010020163.1:0-16625 GCA_963574655.1 Perodicticus potto | reverse complement strand
GTGGTTTCTCGGAAGCTGTAATTCTTGGTCAGTGTCAAAGTTACATGGCAGACGGACCAGAACCTTTGCTTGAGACAGGTGTGAAGAATTGAACAAAAGCTCAGTGAATAGCAAAATCCCCAAACCAGAGATGTTGGCATGGATTTGGCCAACACTTCTACATTGTTGGTGGGAATGCAAATTAATACAGTCCTTTTGGAAAGATGTTTGGAGAATACTTAGAGATCTAAAAATAGACCTTCATTTGATCCAACAATTCCTCTACTAGGTATATATCCAAAACACCAAAAATCACATTATAATAAAGATATTTGTACCATAATGTTTATTGCAGCCCAATTCATAATTGCTAAGTCATGGAAGAACCCCAAGTGCCCATCAACCCATGAATGGATTAATAAATTGTGGTATATGTACACCATGGAATATTACACAGCCTTAAAGAAAAATGGAGACTTTACCTCTTTCATGTTTACATGGATGGAGCTGGTACATATTCTTCTAAGCAAAGTATCTCAAGAATGGAAGAAAAAGTATCCAAAGTACTCAGCCCTACTATGAAACTAATTTATAGCTTTCATATGAAAGCTATAACCCAATTACAGCACAAGAATACAGGGAAAGGGGCAAGGGAGGGGAGGGGAGGGGGGAGGATGGGTGGAGGGAAGGTACTTGGTGGGATCACACCTACGGTGAATCTTAGAAGGGTACAGGTGAAACTTACTAAGTGCAGAATATAAATGTCTGAACACAATAGCTAAGAAAATGCCTGGAGGCTGGAGATGATTCTGCCATTGTCTGTAAAGGAGCAAGTTTTTTGAATATGGGAAACGCTCTATTGCAGGCATTTAGCCTGAGCTTCTGCCTATTTAACTGTGTGACAATATCCCAGCAGGGAACTGAAAACATAAAACTGGAGCTAGAACAATAAGTGTGTATGATTAAATAAAGCAATAGAAGTAATAAGAGCTCCTGTAGAAAAAGAATGCCTACATTTGAAGGTTGTAGTTCAAATATGATGGCTGAGAGTGAGCAAAGAAGGAGAAGAGTCTAGCAAGAGGAAGGACCCAGGGATGATGGCCCCTTAGAGACAGGTGGGGATTGAGACCTGCTGACCCAGTGACTTGGTGTCTCTTTTCAATTTCACCTAAGCAGATCCAAATGCAGGTGGGTGCAGAAGCCAGATGATAATAAAAATTAATATCAACAGGAAGACACTGCCATGTGTGTTAAGATTTACTATGTGACAGTTACTATGCTTCACATATCAATTGCATCAGATCATTTAACACTCAAGGCAATGGCTGTGAAGTAGAGGTTTTCATTGTCCTCCTTTTCTATAAAGACTCCAGAGATGAAATATTCTTTCCAAAATTGTGCAATGTACTACGTATAGGACACAAACCCAGGGCTGTGCTTTTAACTTTCTATTGATTTAATTATCTATACAGCCTCCAAGCAATTATATTGGAACCAGTTGGTGACAGTGGGGGCAGCACAAGGCACCCCTTTCTCAGGAAACTTTACTCTTTATTGAAGAAAAACCCAGACCGTCTTATAGGAAGAAGGGAGGTGGTGAGGTAGGAGAGGTATTTCTAGATTTAGGCATTGAAAAAACAGTGGTTCCCAGTGTGAGTCCAGAGTATGGTGATGTCTGTCAGTAGGTGGCTGAAGTACAGTGGAAATAAAAGCTATTTTTGCAGCAAAGGTCATGCTCTGCTTTGAGGCCAGGGCATGGAAAGGTTATCAGCATCAACAGGGACATAAAAGAGAATGGGTTGAGAAGTAAGATGCTGAAGTCATCATGGATAGTGGGTGATGGTCCTGTCACAGGCAATGACACATATGGGGCTAGGAAGATGCAGTGCCTGCGGTGAAGGGGCATTTTGAGAGAACAGAGGTTGTTAAGAGATGGCAGAACACGATGATTAGAAAGGGCCTCTGGGACTGGCAGGTGATGGACATGCTTCCAGTTTCAGTGGGTGTGTTCCTAAAGGAGCATGAGAGCCCCTGGCTTCTATCCACTTTGTTAGAAAGATATTTCAGGGAAAGACCACCAGGAAGGGGCAGCCTTCAGTAATTGGAGAGGAGGCAAAAGGAGTGACCAAGGTACAAGCTAAGTCTGTTTTTTCTCTCCAGAGAAGAGTGGTTCTGCAGGGCACTAGTGAAGGCTCTGGGTCGAGTCTCTTGTGGCATTATTACGTATGCCATATTGGAGGGTGGGAGGTTGGGAATAGACTAGTGACATCTGTTAGTGATGGGGAGAGAGTAGGAGGGAGAAGAGTCTTGTATTGGTTGAATTTTAGACCATATCCCCCTCACTGAAATGTCTAAGTAGGGTTGAAGTTTTAGTGTTTGCAACCTGCTCTTCTGTTAGGACTCAGCACCGAAGGCTTCTCCTGAGACAAAGTGAGGTAGTGAGGAAGGGTGAGGAGGCACATTGGAAATGGAAGTACTAACCATTTGAGTGGTTTTAGACTTTCATTGAAAGTCTGCATAATAAAATTATAAAATTTGCAAAGAAAAAAGAAGCATCAGTGCATGAACTGTAGATTTACATAGTCTGAACGCTGCACCTGGGTTCTCAACCTTGGCTGTAGGCTAGAATCTCCTGGGGAGTTTCAGGACATACCAAGGGCTTGCAAAGATCAATGGGAAGCTAAGCTCTGGGGCAGCAGGGACTGTTACTGATATTTGAACAAAACTCCTTGGTTGGTTGTGACTGATGTACAGGGAAGGCTGAAAGCATCTGCTTTATATAAAAGCATTCCCACACAAACCTTTTGTAAATGTGAACCCATCTGCACACACACACTTCTATGGGGTCAGTGGTCTAGTGTCACTAATAACTTTTGGTGCCACTTACTGCTGGTTCTTTAGTAAGCTGCAAAAATGCCGATAAGCATGCTGGGTTGGTGTTGATAGTGTTTGTTTTACAATCAATATTACTCTACCCTTCATCTCCTACAAAGACAAATGTTAAGTGAAAGGCATCAGATTGGGAAATACCCTATTTACTTGTGGCAAAAGAGTAAGGCATGATTAACATACAAGTTTAGCATGCAGAGAAGTGTTTTTACCCTACCAAACTAGTTCTGCATCACTCAGCTAAATACCACCACTCAGCTAAGCCCTACTTTTAGTAGATTATTCAAATGTATACAAATTGAGCTCTTCTATCATTTGCATCTTACATATAATTAATAAATTAATGTAAAGTATTTGTGATTTCAATGAGGCAACCACCAAGTAGCTTTGGAGTGTCCTTGTGAGTGAGGTAATGTTCAAACGAAATGAAAGAGTTTAATCCTTTTCTTCTGGTTATTTAAGAAATGTATCATGTGAAATTTTCTTATGCTGAAGTTCAACATTGTATGTTTTCTGATTGAAATGTTGATGATAGCTTAAGAATTGTCTGTGAATTAAAGGAATAAATTTAAGTTTGATTAAAGGATTTGATTAAATTGCAGAGTGGGTAGAGAGCTTTTTCACATGGGAGCTCTTGTTTCAGACAAAAAGAGCATTCATTCATTGATTTATTCATTTTCTTTTTGAGTAAACATCTGAATCCCGGTGTCTGCTTTAAATTCACTTTCCCCGAGGTAAAGAATTAAGCCTTGCACATGCCTAAGTATATACTTATACACAGACATTTTTATTTTGCCAGAGCAACATATTTTCTGTAGTAGAATTTTAAAGCACAAGTAAACAAAGGGTAGAAAATAGAGACATAATATTTTTTACCTTATCATCTGGCAGGAACCCGTGGTTAGTGCCTTAGAGTGTTATCTCCTTGCTTTACATGTGCACACACACACATACACACACAAGGAATTAGTTCTGTATACAATGTTTAGTGACCCCCACTTAATATATATTTGACCGCTATTATTATTAAATATTCTTTTATAATATGAATTTTCTAGATGGCGTTCTAGTATGACAATCTGCTACTAGACATTTTGGTTGTTTAAAATTTACATTTTCTTGTTTCTTTTTGATTTTCATTTTTCTTAATATAAACAGTGTTGGGTTGAATGCCTTTGTAGTCAAATTCAAAGCTTTTAATGCTAAAACACAGAATGGTGGAAGAGAAAGTTGTTTTGCCCTAATTGGTTGAAGTAGGTATTGAAGTGCATTTTTTATATTCTGGCAAATCATATGGGCCTGATGGTATTACTCCCGGAAAGTGGGATGTAGAGAATTGCGGAGGTACATTGAAGGTAGCAGGACCGTCTCCTGGTATACTTCACCTCACACTAACTATTTTTATATGCTTATCTTTTATATGAACTCATATGTGTGTTTACAAAACATAGCCCGAACCTTCTGTCCTCATGCTGTTTACTGGGTCTGGAATGGCTTTGTCCTACCATATTTCCAACCCAGGTGTTTGAAACCCAACCCGTCAGCAAACCCAGCTCAGCGGGAACTTTTTCACGAAAATCTCCCCAAACCTTCTGGAAGAATCTGTGTCTATCTTGTATGTGTCCCTTGCTTCACCCATTCTCCCAACTCGGCACCTGCTGGACCCAGTGCTGTCTACCTGGTAGAAACTCTTGAAGAGCTGCACCACACAGTAAGTAGGTTTTAGTCATCTTTGTTTTATTTATAATACATTTTTACAGTGCTTATTGGGTGCTTGAGATCAATGAATATTTTTTGGAATGTTTTAATAATTTTAATTGAAGTAAGCCACTTCAGATCGTGAATTTTTCTCTTCTTATCTGCAACACAAGAGCAGGAAATAAGTAGTGATAACATAAACAGAAAATCCAAATTACTGATTAGTACCTTAATTTGTCTGAAAAAAAATATGAAACTCCAAATAGCACAAAAATGCCCCTAAACTCAGCGTAAAAGCACCCCGTTCTTTTTTTTTTTCTCTTTAACTGTGGCTGAAATCTTTTAATGTCTCTCATAGGCCTTAATTAATACTGAGAATATTTATATCCTCTTCTTTCCAAAAACTTCTGTTCATGGCTCTTGCACACTTTTTTGATGGGGTGGTTTGTTTTTTTCTTGCTGATCTATTTGAGTTCTTTGTGCATTCTAGATCAGTCCTTTGCTGGGTAGATAGCTTGTGAATATTTTCCTCACATTCTGTAGGTTATCTGTTCACTCTGCTGGTTATCTCTTTTGCTGTACGGAAGCTTTTTAATTTAATCATCTCATTTATTTATTTTTGTTGCTGCTACATTTGTTTTTTGGGGATCTTAGTCATAAATTCTTTGTGTAAGCTTATATCCAAAGGAGTTTTTTCTACATTTTCTTCTAGATATTTTATGGTTTCATGGCTTACATTTAAGTCTTTTATCCATCTGGAATTAATTTTTGTATTTGGTGAGAAATAGGAGCCTTGTTTGAGTCTTCTTCATGTGGCTATCAAATTTCCTAGCACTGTTCATTGAATAGGGCTTCCTTTCCCCAGTGTATGTTGTTGTCTGCTTTGTCGAAGATCATTTGGTTGTAGGCCGATGGTTTTATTTGTTTTATTCTCTATTCTATTCCTTTGGTCTATGTCCCTACCTTTATATTAGTACCATGCTGTTTTGGTGATTATAGCCTTACGGTGTAATTTGAAGTCAGGTAATGTGATGACTCCAGATTTGTTCTTTTTCCTTGAGATTGCTTTGGTTATTTGGGCTCCTTTCTGGTTTCAAGGGAAGCTGAGGATTATTGTTTCTGGATCTATGAAATATGATGCTGGTGTTTTTGATGGGGATTGTGTGGAATTTGTAAATCACATAGGGTCATTTTCTGAAAGAAGGTAAACATAGACAAAAGCCAGGAAACATAAGAAAAAATTCTCAGCATCAGTTATCATCAGGGAAATGCAAATTAAAATTGCAATGAGGTACCACCTTACCCCCGTAAGAGTGGCTATTATTAAAAAGCAAAAAACAATAGATACTAGTATGGATACAGAGAGACAAAAATACATGTATGCTATTGTTGGTGGACTGCAAATTAAGGCAACTCTATGGAAAATAGTATAGAGATTCCTCAAAGAAAGAAATGTAGACCTAACATTCGATTCAGCAATCCCACTGCTAGATATGGCTGAGCAATACTCTATAGAATGCATATACTGTATTTTATTTTATTTTTTTATGCCTTTTCTTCTTTTTATTGCTGGGGAATTCACTGAAGTTTCAAAGAACCAGGTTATATTGATTACATTTGTTAGGTAAAGTCCCTCTTATAATTGTGTCCCCATATACTGTACTTTAAATTAAAAAAACCAAACAATAAATAGGGATATATGAGGAAAAGAAAAAAAATAAAAAGATACATGTAGCACAATTCACAACTGAAAAGATGTGGAAACAGCCTGAGTTCCCTTCAAGTATGAGTAGATAAAGAAAATGCATATACACACACGCACACCCCATGGAGTACTACTCACTTATATAAAGGAATGAAGAAATATCATTTGCAGCAATGTGTATAAATGAAACTGGAGACCATCATCCTATGTGCAGTATCTTACTGTGTTCTCACCTGTAAGTGGAAGTTAATAGATGAGAACACATGAGCACAAACCAACACGAAGGACACAAGAAACCAAGAAGAGGGGGAGGTGAGAAGGAAGGAATGGATAAAAACTCACTGCTGCCTACAGTGAGCACTGTTATGCTGATGGGCATGTCAAAAGCTGTGACTTAAGCGTTATATAAGATTATCTTTGAAACAAAAACACTTGTACCCCCATAAAAAATATTTTGAAATAAAAATATAAATAAATAACATAAAGGCATTGCTCAAATACTAAAAACAAAGTTCATCTATCCAATATTGAGCTGTTCATTGAGAAATCCTGGATTCTTTCTGCAATGCTGGCAAGAAAAGTTTAAGTTATGTTTAACAACACTGCTTTTAGAGAATTAATTAGCATTTTTGTTTTTAGCCAAAGTTCTAAAAGACACAGATAGGTATCCATTTTTCTTTTACACAAAGTAACTGAACCAGTAAATTATACATATCAGAATAAACATTGTCAGAAATGTTCATGTAACGTGCTAGCAATCCCTGAGTTACATATAATCAGTGGTCTCACCACACACTCAACCATGTTCTTCCTTTGCTGTTTCTTTAGAGATAAATTACAAGGAAAAATTATACATCATCTTGAAAAGGGGGGAATGTGGTCCAAGATGGAAACATGAGAACGCATTGTAACAAATTACAAATATAAAATTCTAGAATGAGGGGATAAATTAGAGTGCAGAACTGAATCTTTATTGGTTTCTATAGTGAGTCTGACGTTTATTTTATAGAAAAAGGAAAAGTTGTGAATGAGGGATCATATTAATTGCTGGTCTACTTTGATGATATAAAAAGATGATATAAAAAGAAGACATGTGATTTGGGGGAGTGATGGCTCAGTTTGAAAGCATATGAATAATACATATGGCGGTCATTTGAGAGCCTTGTTGAGTGTTGGCTGTGGGCCCAGTATTCTGGTAAGCCCTCTGTATGCATCATGTTCTCACAAAAGTGAGCAAATATATCAACTCTGTTTTACAGTGGAAGGTCCTGTGACTAAGAGCAGTAATAATTTGCCAAAGTCACAGAGGTAGATAGTAGCAGTAGGGGGATTTGAACCTACATTCTCTTGCCTTTCTGATGCCCATACCTTAAGCACAACCATCTTATCTAGTGGGCCAGATTATGTGCAATTTCTAGTTTTGTGGTTCAAACTAGTCAAACATTTCCTTGGTCATCAGGTAGAAGAATATGAACAGCACCAGATGTTTTGAATGTTAAAGATATGATCTTTCTATTTTTCTACCATTAAAACCTCATGTGAGAATGATGAGCATTCACGATGTCTCTTTTCACAGTTTAGAGAAATTATCTTTCATTTCTCCTACTTCGCATTCCAGGCAAATCAATATAAAGTTTGAATTAATAGTCTTTTTACCATAGCCAGGGACTTGTGCACAAATGTCATTATAAAGTACAAGTGACACAGTACATTCTTGTTTTACCATGGCAGGTGGTTGTGAAATTAAAATGGAATGAAGTAATGCCAAACTGCAGAATATTGTCATGATCAGGAGTTTTGTGACCATGGGCCATGTGACCATGTAACTATACATAATATAGTCATAATAATCTAATATACCTTGTAGAGCTATCATAAAAATTATATTAGAAAATGCATGCAAAGGGTTTAGAACAGTGCCCAGCTGAGTAAACCTTCTCTGTTATCACTTTCATTTTATTTCCAGATTTTTAAGTGTATGTTTGAGATTGTATCCACTTGGGATATTCGACTGATACACACTCACTAAGTAGCTAATATGATAATACAGGAATGGCTTGAAATGAAGAATTCACAAACACTCCCAAGTTGTTGAGACCTTGAGTCTTCTACCTAAGCCTGTGGTGCTGTTTATGGCCAGAATTTTCTTTAATGGAAACCATCCAGCTTTGTTATCTGAGCTGCGAGGGAGAAATTCTCCCGCATGCCACTCAGGGAGAGTTGCCTCTCTGCAAGTTTGCTCTTTTTCATAAAAAGACCTAAGTGGTGGGAGTTCTTATAGTCACAGCAACCAGTTAAAAGGCTCTCTCTCCTTCCCTTGCTGAAAGACGCCTCCTTTATCAGCACTTTCACAAGAATTCACATCCCACAGTGAGTCACGCAGTAAGCTTAGTGCTTCCCGACAAGCAGCTTAGCATCAAGTTCTGCAGCTATTCTTAGCTGCTCCACACCCTGCAATGGATGGAAGCTACTGGATGAACTTGCAGATGACACATTGTACCGATGACAAACAGTGGATTGTGTCAGATTGAGTTTCTGAGTCTCTGCTTTCTTTAAGGTATTAAGGACAGTGGAAAAAAAAAAAGAGAGACACTACATGATGGTTCTTGCTATCATAGCAGATATGGCACCATGTAACAGAATTTGCACTGAAAACAGAAACATACTTTATTTTTCAATTCACTGGATTTTTATACGATTCCTATCCCTATTCAGGGCTAAAAACATCAGAGTAGTAATAACCTATCTCAGATTTCACTGTGTCCATGAATAACAGAGAAATTGTAGCTTTGCTTTTGAATGGGACATGGAACCCTGTATCATCACATCCGTCAACTAGAGGACATTTTCCCTGACAGAGTAGCCATTACCAGCATGTATGTACCGTGATATACATCACCCGTTTTCTAATGAGGTAGCTGTTTCCACCTTTCCCTAACCATTTTCTCAAGAAGCCAGACCTTCCCTAAAGCAGAAGGGCTGGACACATGTACATCTATTGCAGTGCTTATTGTGGCCTTAACATCACTATCTTGTTAAGGTTTCTTTCCTAACTACACTTTCCCCCTCCGTATGTCCCCAGTGCGTAACACAGCAGGGATTATGCATCAGTCTGAATAGATGAATATATGTATATAAATAGACAATGAGATTATACCATATACATTTTTTCATAAGGTGACTTTCCAAATCTAACAAAGGTAATGGTGGAAATTTTATATGCTATTGAATGTAGCAATGCATTATTTTTATATCTAATTTTATGAAAGTATTGTAAGTTATTTGTCTGGTCCTCTCTTATTGGACACATAGTTTTAGTTATTGGGAAAAAAAACATTACATTGAAGTGCGTTTTTATTCAATTTTGGTTTACTTCTTAATGAAATCAAGAAATATTAGTTGCTTTCTCTGTTTCAGGTACTGTTTCAATTCTGGAAATATCATAGCAAATCAACCTTTGAGTGAGAGGAGAGAGACTATAAACAAAATAAACAATAAAAGTATATAATGTGGAATAAAGTGATCAGTTGCCTGCTAGTGGGACATAAAACTCTGTATCATCACATCCATCAACTAGAGGATATTTTGTTTATGAATGTATGTAGTACATAATTAGAAATTATAGACTATGTTCCAAAAGTGGACAACTAACTGGGGTGTGTTGGAGGGAAATATAAACTAGGGTGAGCAGGACTGCCCAAAAAGATGACATTTGAGTGAAGATGTGTGGGAATCCCTGCTGTGGTCCTCAAGGGCAGAGACGTGTCTGTCTTGCCCACCCTCGTGTGAATATCCCTGCTTCCTGGAGCTTAGAATCTAAGGCCTCATGTTAGGTGGGTTTTCTGTAAATTGTGATAGCTAGATGACTTATACATTTTATATATGTTTGATTTTGAAAAACTTTTCTACAACAACCATATGCGCTGTTACGGTTAAGAAAACGACATCTTAATTTAAAAATATTTATTTAGATCCTGCCATAGTCACATGCTGTGTTTGACAGCAGCCTACCTCTCAGCCTTGTGTATGTGAACGTGAGATGCGTCTATCTCATCTATCAGGCCTGTAGGCAATCGTTTCTTTGACTTAAGTGCAGGACTTCGCATTTGCATCTTTAAGTTTTGGCTCTAATTCCCCAAGTGTGGGGAATGGAAAGATTTCATTGAAAACTTGAAATAGGACACAGCGTACAGCAGCACGGCCGTGAAAGGTCAAGCAGACCTTGGGGAGCGATGCGTCCAGCCTTCTGCGCGTCTCCTCCAGCTTCGTCACTTTGTCTTTCTGTTGGAGGTCATTCTGCTCCCCGCACCTTTGATAGATTGCTCTGTGAATTGATGCACTGGGGAATACTTGCTGAAGTAAACAGTGGGAGGTAGGAGCAAAGGACTCCTTGTGACTCTGAGAGAATGCATTTATTGTTGTGTCGGGTGCTTTGCTATGTAGAAAAAGCCCTGGTCTTTGCTATGTAGAAAAATGCTAAAGCCCATTTCTGGAAGCTAGCCAACAGGAATGCCTTTATTTCTACAGCGATTGTGCACACGATGTACATGTCCTAGCTCTTTTTAGTAAAACATTTCTCCTCCAATAGTGAGGAAGAGAGGTGAATAAAGTACTTTTGGCTGAAGGAAGGAAAGAAATGAAAAGATTTTTTTTTTTAGCAGTTCATAATATTAATTTTATTCACTTTTGGTATTTGTATAAAAGTTTGTATGTTACAAAGCATTTTGACGCCTTGCTTGTGATTTCACAATGCTCCAAGGGAGTAGGGGTATTTTTGCTTTATAAACAAGAAAACGAAGACACAGAAGAGATCAGAGCATTTATCTGCAGGCATGGGTTAATATTTGAGTGCTTATCTCAGTTGGGTGGTTTTTGGTGCTTTTTCTGTACTCACTTACTCCTCATGATAATCCAGATGAGTTGGGCATTATTTTATCCCAATTTCTGAGATCAGGAGATTAGGCACAGAGAGGTTGATTTTTCCAAGGACATGCACAGCTAATGAGTGCCAGAGATAGCGTTTATCCCCACAAAACGCCGGTACTAACCCAGAATACTTAAAACACTATTCTATATGGCTTCTCCATGGTAGATGGGAAGTTGGGACTGCAACCATGGAATCCAAGCTCAGGAATTCAGCTCAGTATTACCACTGTGGTATGACTACTGCCTTAGGACGCAGAAGTCACCCAAACTAGTCTCAGGATTTTCATAACTATTACAGTGAACTCATAACATAATAAATTTTTAACAACTCCATTGCAGTCTTTTATTAGAAAGGCTAATAAATAATAATATGCCTGCAAAGTTGCATTCGGGGAAATGATCGTTGCTCTTCTGCAGCAGAACCTACATTCTTAGAAAATGCTGAGAATACATACTTTCTCAAACTTTTGTCCTTCTGCAAAAACCTCTTTACAACATTCAAGGCAAAAACTAACTCATTTCTGCTTGATCCTGTCTGATCATGGCAAGTCCACTAATTTTTGGAAGCAGTTTGTTCCATTTGGGATAACTAGCTGTTGGGAATTTCTTTACTTTTTCTTTTTGAACATTGGATTACAACTTATTTCCTGAATGCAGTAAAATATTTTGCTTTAAGAATTCCAAGACACAGTATGAAATCTCTATGGTTACACAGAGTTCCAGTTTTATTGAGGGAATGCAAGAGACCTTTACAAACTGTTCAGGACAGGGAAGCAAAAATAGAGACTAAAGGTTTAACAAATATATTAATAGTATTTAACAGGGAGAAGAAAATCTGACCTGTAATAATACACCATATTAACTTGCACATTTTGTTCCACTTTACCTCTGAAACTTTCATTATAAAGCAAGGTTACAGTAGGCAGACTAAGCAAATAACAGGCTTAGAAAGCAAATTACACTGTGTGGAGAGATATTAATGTATGTGTGTATGTGCATATTTTAAGGAGAACAGAAGAGAAAGACGTGAGAAAATAAATTGAGCAAATTAATTGGAAAGATGGGTTTATAATTGGGTCTTTCAAGTGTCAAAATTTTAAGTATCAAAATTCAATTTGATAAAGAGTTTTTTTTTAACTTAAAAAATTCTAGAATATTCTGAGGGTACAAGTGTTTTGGTTACATACATTGCTTTGGTACCATTTGGGTCAAAGTTATAAGTGTACCGGCTGCACCTGGTACCCGTTAAGTGTGAATGTCCATCCTCTCCTCCCCACTACCTGTTTGATTCATGATGACTTATTTCTATGTGCACACGTGAGTATTGATTGATTGTTTAGTTCCAATTTAATGAACTGGAGTGCATGCCATGTTTCTTTTTTGCATTCTTGTGATACTTCACTTAAAAGTATGCCGTGTTTCTTTTTTGCATTCCGTGTTTCTTTTTTGAGTGCATGCCGTGTTTCTTTTTTGCATTCTTGTGATACTTCACTTAAAAGTATGGTCTCCATCTCTGTCTAGGTTAATAGAAGAGGTATTGATTGTCCATTTTTTAATGGCTGAGTAGTCATGGTATACATATACCAGATTTTATTAATCAACTCATTAATGAATGGCCACTAGGGTTATTTCCACATTTTGCCATTGTGAATTGTGCTGCTATAAACATTCAAGCCCGGGTGTCTTTTTAATAAAATGTCTTTTCCCCCCTGTGGGTAAATACCCGGTAGTGGGATTTCTGGATCAAATGGTAGGTCTGCTTTGAGTTCTTTGAGGCATCTCTGTGCCACTTTTCATAGAGGTTGTGCTACTTTTCAGCCCCTCCCACAGTGTGTAAGTTTTCCTTCGTCTCCACATCCACACCAGCACTTGTTTGGGGACTTTTTGATAACAGCCATTCTCCATGGAGTCAAGTGACATTGCATTGTGGTTTTGATCTGCATTTCTCTGACAATTAGAGAAGTTCATTGGCTATTAGCCTGTCTTCTTTTGAAAAGTTTCTGTTCCTCCAGGTGCCAGACTTTGTGTTAGGTCCTGGAGGACACAGTGGTTCATCTGCGTTGTAGGGCATTGTGTGTGACTGTGCATGGCCTCGGCCCAGGACTTGAGTGGGAAGGAAATGCAGCAGCCTTCCACTTGATAAGCTGCACCATGCTGGGCGGTTTCATCTGCCTGGGGAAAGGGTAACCTTTATCTAACCAGCACTGATGTGCTGTATGGGCCTATGGCCATCTTGCTGCCTTTATAGGGCTTACATTCTTACAAGAAAGGCAGTCTTTCTTATGCAAAGAACTATGTAGTTAGGAAAGTGTAAACAGAAAGTAAATTGGGTCAAAAGGCTAGGAAAAGCCTCATTGAGAAAGTGTCATTTAAGGCAGCTACTAAAGAATGAAACCAGATCCCACCATTTACCCTCTGTCCACCCACCCTCTGCCTCCCCTTCCCTCCCTTGCCCCTTTCCCCGTCTTCTTGTGCTATAACTGGGTTTTAGCCTTCATATGAAAGCTATAAATTAGCTTCATAGTAGGGCTGAGTACATTAGATACGTTTTCTTCCATTCTGGAGATACTTTGCTAAGAAGAATGTGTTCCAGCACTAATATACACAGCTATGATTTAATAAAAAACAAAAATTAAAAAAAAAAAGAATGAAACCAGACAGTGTAACCTGGTTCCTTATATCCTCAACAATAAAAAAAAAAAAGAACCCCAAAATTGAAGCCACATGGTTCTAGATGAAAACCAGCTCCCTTCTTTATGTCTCATATCAGAACTTGTTAGTGACATTGGACACTCAAACAAATATCAAATACTGACTCAAACAACTGTTGTAATTCAAAGTTAGTGGCAGTGGGAATCAAATATCTAGGGGGAGGAACAGGAGGGGACGCTGAAAAAGTTACATGGACTTGACTACACTTCTCCCACTGCAGTAAATTCAAGTTTATTTATTTATTTACTTTTTGGCCGGGGCTGGGTTTGAACCTGCCACCTCTGGCATATGGGATTGGTGCCCTACTCCTTTGAGGCACAGATACTACAAATTCAAGTTTAAAGAGCTATAGTTGAACCTGGAGGGTTTTTAAACAACCGCCACATTAACCCTTTAAGTCCATTAAGATAGATTTGCTGTACTATCATTTAGATAGTGTTGTTGGATAGACATTTCGGAGGCAGAGAGGGGAGGGTGGGGAGGGGCAGGGAGAGGGTGACTTGGAATCAGTGTCCTCAGGAGATCTTTCTTTGGGGGAACTGCCAAGGTTGCTTCTCTTCCTGCCGTATCTTCTTTCAACCCAAATGTGCTGGTTCTACCATTTTTGGATAAAGTAAGATATTCAATTAGGCCTCAGATTAATTCAGACTCTTCAAACCTTTCATTGGGGAAGCTGGTGCTGGGGCTGGTATTAAAAAAATGTTGCTCTGATTTGTCTTTGCATGTGTGGAGCCCGTAGAACTCCCTGGAGTTGAGGCAACTGGAAAAACTCAGGCATTCCTGTGTGCCTCGTCATGATACCATTCCAAGGTTGCTATGAATTCCCATTACCATGTCCACTTTATTCTCAAAATCAAGAGGGGTCTAATTATGAGGAGAGAAACTACTTGACTAAATAGAACATGAATTAAAACTTGATGACAATTCATAAACTTTTGGAATGTGAAGATGGGAAGGGAAATAATCATCTCCAAATTTCTCATTTTATTGGACTGATACAGCTGTGGAGATAACAAAAATCACACAGTTAATAAACAAATATTGCTTTTCATATCCTGATGATTTAAACAAGAGTAGTATTATTGGCACATGTAAAGGTACTTTTTAAGAGTGTTTAGTTATTTATAATAGTTAATGTACACTTAGAAAACTCAGTGGAATATGTCCAATGTTGCCTGTTATCTATTACTTTAGTTTGTGAACAGAAAAATCACTGCATTTGAATGATCAAATTTAGTTTTTTGTTTTTTTTTCTAGTGGTTACTTCCTTTCTAGTTCTCCAAATATTTTGAACCTTGATTAATTAAAATGAGATCTATTTAACTCATAATGGGCATATTTTAATTTCTTGCCAAATTTTTCTGTCAAAGTAGACTTTTGTTGAAAGATTTTTAAGGTTGTAAATTTAATGCTTCTGTATAATATTATTACACCCACTTTATAAACATATACAGAGTAGTGGAAAAGTAGAAATGACAAATTGCTATGTTTTTGGTGAAATCTTAGGTAGCTTCAAGTATTCTCCCTGAAACTCCTAGAGACCATCAGAGCTGCTGAAAGCTGTAGTTATCTACTCTGCTCTTTAAAGATGACAAGATTCTGTCTTAAATAATGGCATTCTTGCCAAAATTGTAAATCACCTCATACTTATATGACATTTTTCTGAATCATAGTTATTTTAGCCATTCTTTCTTTTTAACAAGTTCAACTGAGATGTGAGAAATCTTAGTAGAGAAGTTATTTTCTTGTGTTGTAATTAGCCTTTCACTGTTAAAACCAACATTTCTAAAAGTCTCCAAAGGGCCAGGTCAGAGAAAACAAAAAAACAAATCTCATCTAAGAATGTTTCCTGGCTACATGCTTAGTGATTACATGCAGAGGTTAGAGTCATAAGGCGTGATTCCTATTGTGTATTCTGATCTAAGATACACTCTTTTATTTACAATGCTTCTTATAATTCAGCTAATATATATACCAGTAAAATTTAGGTATCTTTAAATGAAAATAAAATCTATGGAACAGCAGTGGGAAACATTTTTACTCTCAAGGGTAATAAATCAGGGGCTATATAAGTAATAATTATTCTAATTTTTTTAGGTTAGGAAATGATAGCAGCAAAATAAATTAGAGAACCAAAAATTCACATAGGAAAATCAATTAGCAAGAAGGAAGTTAGAAAAGATGAAAAGGATGATCATTTGCATATGAACATGGAAAACAGGACCCACAAAGAAAAAATTGTATATACATATATATATTTTTTATTGTCTTTATTATTAAATCATAGCTGTGTACAATAGTGCAATCAAGGGGTACAATGTGCTGGTTTCATATACAGTCTGAACTATTTTCATCAAACTAATTAACATAGCCATCCTGGCATTTTCTCAGTTATTATATGAAGACATTTGTATTCTGCATTTAGTAAGGTTCACCTGTACCCTTCTAAGATGCACCGTAGGTGTGGCCCCACCAATTACCTTCCCTCCACCCCAACCTCGCCCCTCCCTTCCCCTCCCTTGCCCCCTTCCCCATATTCTTGTGCTATAGTTGGGTTATACCCTTCATATGAAAGCTATAAATTAGCTTCTTAGTAGGGCTGAGTACATTGGATACTTTTTCTTCCATTCTTGAGATACTTTGCTAAGAAGAATATGTTCCAGCTCCATCCATGTAAACATGAAAGAGGTAAAGTCTCCATCTTTCTTTAAGGCTG